>JAFIRS010004309.1:0-91912 GCA_018342105.1 Gonioctena quinquepunctata | reverse complement strand
AAAGTCACAACTTTGAGGGGTAGTAGCAGCAATTATTTAGAAAGATAATCGCACGGAAGTTAATGAACGTGAGCGGCTACATTCAATATCTTCTTTCTAACTACCCTGAGAACCTAGGTTGTTTATTTAGAAATATGTACCGTTCGCTGAACTCTATATCAATAAAATGCATTTATAATCATAAGACTTATATTCATTTAGAAAAATGGAACATAATAAAAACACAAACACAGCTACACTTATAATGCGAGTAGTTTGGTATACGTTCAAGAAATAAGCAAAATAACTATTAGCATTGAATAGAATAAAATAAAAGAAAAACATATACTGAAAATCACAAGAAATTAGCTCTTCTGACTATTGTAATCTGATACTGTTTTCAGGAAACTTAATACAGAACAAAAAAAATAAACAAAATATTTAGGGGGCATGAAATATCTACAAGCAATTTCCTTTCATTCCCGTATAAACAATTCCCCTTTTTACAACTTAGTAAGCCCTTTTACCAAAATATATTTATATAGTATCTTAATTACACAGATAAACACAGAAACATTTGATATAGGCAACAACATGACCAATTTTACTTGTGACTACTCGGTACCATGTACTTTGGATTATATGTCAACGGCCATAGTTTAGCAACACTCGAAAATTGTCCTTTCTATTGGAGATATATGTATGCATAACATAACTAATGAGAACGTCGTATAATATCAATAGAGAACCAAAACATCAATTTCAATAATAGGAAGTCATTACCTGGGTCGAACTGTCCATGGGTCCTCCTTGGTTCGCACTCGGGGGTTTTCAAGATTACGCGGATTATTTTGTTTATTTGCTTTTCACTGGTCGTTACCGGATTATTTTACAGGGCGAATTATTGGCTATGCTTTGGGGAAATCAGCAACAAAGAGTCATTTGAACGTAAAAAGAAAGCTCTATAAAAAGGGTAATCTCGTCTGAGGTACTTTCACGATGATTGAAATTAATTCGCGTTAGAGTGATTAGATTTGTCTTTAATTATCCTGGAAATGATTGTTTTCCACTGAACCATTTTTACTGAGATGACATGTTCGTATTAATTTATCAAGTTTCTTATACATGAACGGATTTTATTCTCGTGACACTTTTGACTGGCCCTACGGCGAAGGCATACTTTATTTCTTTTCGTCTAATATAAGTGATTACTGAGCTGGCTACTGTTTTGAACTGACTTAACTCTTTCGGTTTCCGGCGTCTTTTATAAGATCTCCGACACAGTAGCTAGGGGCGGGATTTAGGTAATACCATTGTTTTTCTTCTCGTTAATTGGTTGGTAAAAACCGATAAAGATGTGGCTCGTAAAACTGATAAGGGCCTTGTTTGTCTGATATATTCTTGAATAAACCGCGGTTCTTTCTATGTTATAAATGGGTAAAATTTTACTGAATGACAGGAATTTATGGTGGGCTGTCTGATGGTCACTGAACTAATGACCAACAAGGGTGGTTTATGAGTCTAGACGTGTCTATTTCCGGTGAATTTCGAGTTTGTTTACTTCAATTAATGATGCGGGTTGGTGATGCTCGCGTTATCGAGTTTTTAATTGCTTTTCGGGTAACGATTTATGTTTTTTAACTGCCCTGTGTTTATCGACTTTGGACGGGTGCTAAATTTATGACTTTGTTTTGGGTTGTTATTGAAACTGATTTTCTTATCTGGCTGTGACGTTCCTATTAAATAATATCAGGTGGCAAGTTTGATTTTCAAGGATTGATCATAACAAATTGATTACCTCCAGCTCTATGTAATTCATCCCGAACTGTTCGTACAATACCTGCTCCGAATGCTACTTTTCTGATTTTATTTCGCCCATTTTTCTTCGATGATTAATTTTTTCTCCTTCGTTGTTTGATATTGTTCACATCACAACCCATACCGTAACGCCTTTTCGACTTCATTATGTTGGTGACGAGTAGAGCGGCTGCTCTCTCACGAATGCTTGCGTCCTTCGATTTGACCCTATCCCAAGCTGTTTGTCCGCCTTGTGTCTAGCTTCAATATCGTCGAGATTCTCCGAATATTGAATGTCGTGTGTTTTACAGGCCCTATCCAATTTATTGATGCCCAGATCGTTGCGTGCCAATCGTTTCTGCAATTTGGTTCCGGGTCCACAATATTGATATCCTCCAGGCAGATGCAATTCAAATGGCAATTTATTTATTAAAGAATTTACAAATCCTCGACCTTTTTTTTTATTATTCGATCTGTTGCTTTTACGTGTGGTGGTAGACATTTAAATGAAACATATCTCACACATCTTGCATTCATAAGTGTCGAACCGTCAAACAATGTGCATTGTCAAGCAAAAAAAAGAGTTTGCAGTAGATAATTTGGATGAGAAAATCGGGACTGGATTAAATGGGTCGAACTCATTGAGACATGGCCCACTACTTCCATCATCTGGTTGCTCGCCAATCATCGGTCCGTCGAATTGCGGAAAGACAAATGCCATGATATCTCTACTGACACATCACAAGGATTGCGATTTGCAAACGTTTATCTCTATTCAAAGTCGTTGAATCAACCGAAATATGAATACTTGCGCAATGTATTAGAACCAATAAAAGGATTGGGTTTCTTCACATCCAGTAATAATGCAGACATTGTGCCACCCTCTGACTCCAAACCAAATTCAGTGGTAATTTTTGGAGATGTGATTTGCGAAAAACAAGATATTATCCGATCATATTTTTGTATGGGACGCCATAAAGATGTTGATTGCTTCTATCTCGCACAGACCTATTCACGAGTTCCCAAACAGTTGGTTCGTGATAATACCAACTTCATCATCATATTCAAGCAAGATGGAACGAATTCAAGCAAGATTCAAAGAATTTCAAATGATGTGTACGAAATGTTAGAACGATGAATATGGATTCCTTGTCATCGATAAAGATAGAAAGTTACAGGAAGGACGATATCGCAAAAGATTCGACAACTTCATATATCCTTGATATATCAATTCAAAAATACGCAAACGTTCATTGAACTTAAGTGAGATCACTTCAATATAAGTGGTGGTGTGTCAAGAATTGGAAATAATGAACATTTTGAGAGATTGATCTACAGAAGCTGAAATGGACACGAAAGGTCAACTAGTTGAAGCGACAGAGGCTGTACAACAAAAATTCTTGTCTATCAAAAGCGGAAATATGGAGGACAATATAGTACTTGAAAATGTGTATGATCCTATAACAAATCCACTCAATGTACTTTCTTCTGCAGCTACTGTGAAACCATGTATATCTTCCATAAACCGCTCCATCCGAACGAGCACTCCAATTGGAAAAAAAATATTCTTTTGGTGGTGATGTATCATTGTCAGGCATTGAGAATGAAACCATCAAATATATGAACAATGGAAGAATGCCAGCAACTACATTATTCGAAACACCCTCTTCATCGTCAATGGGTTCAGCAAATTTGGAATCGTCCAGTGTTGACAATGTTCAGAAATTGGGAGAACACGTGAGAACTTTTTTGAATGGACACAATGCATATGATACAAATGATGGTATACGAGTAGAACCTTCAACACAAAAACTAATCATGGGAAATCTAGAAGTACGCTTTGGTGGTGGCAATATTTCCTTTTGGGATGGGGCAATACAAGTACGTCAATTTCCTGGCAATTCAGATTTATATAACTTGATTTTCCTCAAGGAACCTCCTGCTGTAGATGATGTGAGAATACAACACACTTATGTTCAAATATTGGATTCAACAAAAGCATTGTATAAGAAGAATCGAGTGAAAAATGGAATAAAATATAGAAAATCATATTTCTTAGATTTTCTCATAAAACCACTATTAAAATCAGTCACTGACTTAAGTAGTGGCGATGGGATGAAACGAATGAAATTGCAGAAAGTGTTTACATCAAAAACACAAAAAATTTATATTGGAATAAGTCTAAAAAATTAGTGGATCGTTTACGATTGCTGGACACACAGGTCATGATAATGAGATAATAGAAGAGCTCCGTGAAGAAAGCATCATATATTGATTGACGCAACTATTGTGAAGCATCAGTATGGCTGGTAATGTCAAACGAAAAGTTGTTGATGAGTTACACAAGCCGTCTCGTCGTAACTTCCAGAGAAGGTCTATCGTCGTTAAAGGTCTAGGAGATTCATGGCAAATTGATCTCGCTGAATTTCAACCTTATGCCAAAATTAATAAAGCTCATCGTTATATTTTGGTGGTTATCGATTGTTATTCCAAATATCTATGAACAAAGCCAGTCAAGGCAAAGTAACTCTTATGCTCTGAAAATGATATTAAAAGACGCCACGTATTCTCCAAAACACATACAAAGCGATGATGGGAAATAATTTTACAATAAAAAATTTTCATCATTGATGGAGCGAATAAAAATTTAACATTATTCGACATTTATCACTATGAAGGCAGCCATAGCAGACAGAGCAATTCGAACAAAGAAAACCTGGCCCACAAAGAGTTTTCAGTAAACGGAAATCACAAATGGTTAGATATCCTTACAATAGGTATGAGACCGATTGATGTGACAGCCACTACAAAGCTCAAAATCATATCAAGAAGAAGAATAAGAGGAAAAAGGTTAAAATGAAAAAAATCAAGCCAAAATATCGAGTGTATGGTAAAATGAGAATTTCCAAATTCAAGCAACAGTTCGACAAGGGTTATGAACCTAATTTCACCACGGAATTATTTATTATTGCAAAAGTCAACAGCACATATCCTCCGAATTACATTCTTGAAGATATGGAGAGGAATCCCATTCAAGGTTGCTTCTTTGAGCCAGAATTACTGAAAACGAAAAATCTTGATGTATACCTCGTCGACAAGATATTGAGGAGAAGAGAAAATAAAGTTTATGTCAAATGGTTGAAGTTTTCTAATGAACATAATTCTTGGATTGAAAAAATGCAATTGTTTAGCATACAATATTTCTATTGGATTGAAATAAAAAAGTATATTGTAAACCATGTTTTATTATCACATTAAACAAAAAATGATGAAGTGGGTGCATTCCAACACCACTTCCTCTCGACTTTATTATATAAAAAAATACATATACACATATATCAATGAAAAAATTAGCAATCTAATCGGTATCACTTCCGAAATGTTTGTCCAGTTCTTTGCGCAAGTCATTGTAAATGGTCGTAATTTCATCATCTAAATGACTGGCTTTCCGCACAGCCATTTCAAGCTTCTTTCGAAGACTGCTATTAGTGTGACGATCTGCCTGTACTTTGAGTTCGATGACATCAGATTGATTGCGCAGCTTCACTATCTCTGCCTCCATTGTAGCAATCGTCTCATCAAATTTTTGCGCCGCTTTCACCCCCCCATCCAGATCCTTATCCACTTGCTCCAATTTGGTGATGGCGTCATTACCATTAATCAGGTCACGCTTTCTTTTTCTTATGACCGTGCATTTGCAATGATGTCAAAGAAGCTAGGGAATCTTTGGTTTTCGATGACACACATTTTTTGGACTTTCCTTTGGCCTTGGATGATGTGCTTGCCACTGAGTCGTTCAGAGAAGACCTTGATGTTGTGGGAAGATCAATGGAAGCTCTCCTCTTCCGCTTGGCTGCTCCGACAACTTGGACATCCTCTAGAATGTGGATCGCAGGTGGAGAGATGGGCGGCAATAATTGGGAAAATGATATATCTGCTAACTGACTTCGTGGCACCTCCGTTGCATCCATCAAAATATATCGGTCCATATTGAAATCCAAGTCTACGTCTTTCGACACTGCTCCATCACCACAATCAGCAAGTAATTTAGCCAAAATCTGCTGTCATCGGAATTCATGACTCTGCACTTTATATACACATATTCAACTCCCTCTCTCATTCGCGCATGCCCAGTGAAGCGGACTCTTCTGCGTCATCCCCTCCATCTGATTCTTATGATTTCAAAGTGACCTCATTCCTTGAAAGTTACATGTGTAGCTGACTCAAAAAAAAACAAGGTTTTCAGTAGAGATGTCTCTTGTTGATATAGTTGTATTATTATCATTCGAACTTTGAGCTGAATGATCAACACAGTGAACAATATGAAGAGGGTGACTTTCAATGAAAATATGAATACCATTCACCATATAGTAGCATGGAATTTTGCTTACAGACATGCAAGAAATGTGTATTGGGAATATGTAGCAATTGATCGAATGAAATTCCATAGAATACGTGAATCTGCAATCATAATTGATCAATTGATTAAAACAAAAAAATAAAAATTTGCATTGACAGAGTGCAGTAATGCACATCAACTAAACAACTATATGTAGCCCCTCTGTCCATTTCATTACAAATCAAAAACCATTATTAATTGTTACAAGTAACACAAACGTCCCGAGGCCTTATTAAAAACAGTGCAGTCTGACACACTCGACAATAGTCATGCGTCACTTCACCATAACCACACGTTGTGTGTACATCTATGTGTCTATATACAACATCTGCTTGGCGATGTCTAATTGTGTATAGATTGAAGCACAAAGCACACAGTTTTTCGACACTTTCCTCTACGGTTTTTAATGCCACAAATGTTATGGTGTAACACACCGCACAACCGTCTGTTCCATGGTGAGATCCTGGAATCGCCTCGCCAAGTCTTCTGTGACATCAGCAGCAGCTGGAACTCCACCATCCTCAACTACTTCATCATCACCGCCAACTTGTTCCACTACTTCTCCCATCTCACCGGTTTCGTTGTTCACAAGTACTTCTACTTGGACAAAGTTGATGACATCAATAGATGCCAACATGTCTAAAACTGCCACTTTACTTTCCATGATAAATAGTACTTGTCAAATTAAATACAATTCAAATACTGATTTCTTCAGCTATGCTCACTCATATTTAAATGGTTCCAGGCAGAGGGCGCCATCACCACTCCGCCTCAAATAGAATTGAATATCCATCCTCCACTTCAATTATACTACAATCCTGGAAGGTTTATAAGTCCTAAAAATTCTAACATGCATTCAGTATTGATCAGTATTGTGCTTATTGACAGTTCTTCAATTATATCAACATGCCTTCTACAAAACAGTGGGATTCTAAACCAAAAGTGTGTGTTTACCCATACAGAATAGGCGAAAATGTGATCTGTCACAATTGTCAGGGTGGCTGGCCGAAGGAACATCTGAATCCATGCACCGGCCTCTGTAAAGAATGCAGCAAGAAAAATCCAGACATAGTTCACAATAAGGCTACAGTAGCGCCACTTGAATCGCGCTATATACGGTGTGATGAATATGCGGACAATTGTTGGAATAATTTATGAAGTTTGTGTCGAGAAAATTGGACTTTATGCGAGCACAATGGATACTTATTTCCTAGTGAAAACATTCATTTCCTGGAATGTTTCTGTCTTGGTCACAATCAACAATTGCACCGATTGGCTTTATATGGTCGTCGTATACCAACTTCCAACACTATAATAGAACCACAAAATAATTTATAGTATTTTATATGTATCATTGCTAATAAACTCTTATATACGTTATCATGTTTCATTAAAAAGTGTTCCTTTACCAATGTACATAATCAAAGATTCATTAACATTATAAAACATTATCAAGCAAACAATCAAGCATTATCAAGTAAACACAGACATAGACCTTTTCATGACACGTTGAAAAAGCAGGTAATATGCAAATTTCGGTCACTTTATATTGTATTATAGCGCATATGGATTATACACGTATAAAGTGTACGAATAACATAGCGGAAGTTACAAAATATTTTCTAGAACACTCAATACAACACAATTTTAAAGTGTTGCAACTTCCACTCGAGAGATGTCATAGGCATGCAGCTTCTCTATAGGTGACAAGACTGGTTGTCTAACTTTAGTTGTTTTTAAATTTTCAACAGATTATGATAATTGAGGGTGAAAAATGACTTTTTTAAAGAAAAAAATGGGAATCTTAAGTTTATATATATATATATATATATATATATATATATATATATATATATATGTATATATATTATCAAACTCCAAAAATGTTTTTTAAAAAAAAGTTGGCTATTAGTAGGAAACCAAAAATTTTACTTTATGGGCTGGATAAATGTTCATAGTCCTCAGGAGTCAGGTGGCGTATCACGTATATGCAAAGGACTCCCCCGAATTTGCAGATCATATCTATCCCATTTCTCCGTCAGGAGGTGGGTGGGTTGACGGAGAAATGGAATAGGCATGATCTGCCAACTCGGGGAAGATTCTTTGAACATGCTCCAATAATTTTAATCACGTAGAATTAGCTGTTCTTGCGATTTTGACAGGTTTATTGCTCCTATCGAATGGAATCCCGCGGGTACCTTTTTTTTAATAAATTTCAATTTGAATTGAATAATAATTATAACCCATTCTCCTTTTATAATTTTTTGAATTGAATAATAATTGAGTAATATTTAACAACCATTTTGTTTCTGAATACAGCGGTGATAACAATGTTTAAATGCATTTTAGTAAAATGTATGTTTCCAGCTAAAAATTCCTATTCTAGGAGTATTTGTGACAGATTTGGAATGTTGGGAAAAATAATTAAAGAAAAAGAGCTTTGATAGAGAAAAATAATAAAACTACAATCAATTAAATGACTAATGAGATCAGCAAGTTAGTATACAACTCAATACTTCATAGCAATCTTTAACAGCAGCACGTATTCATTGAGCGCTGCGATAAAACAGTCTAGTGTGTGTTCTATTCAACGACACGTAATCATTGAGTCGCAGTCTTTCAATGATTTATAATAAATTGTTAGTCTTCAATTCAATTTTTATTACAAGCTATAATAACAACTGTAGGTTTCATATCAAATATGTAACGACTAATAATTTCACTTTCGTGAGATCAGCAGTAATAATTGAGCGCTGCGATAAAATGCAGTCTTTCAATGATTTATAATAAATTGTGGACAAGTTAGTCTTCAATTCAATTTTTATTACAAGCTATAATAACAACTACGATGATAATGTAGGTTTCATATCAAATATATGTACAGTAAAAATTGTAATGTAATGGTTCTGTTGTGCAGTTTTTAGACATCAAAATCAGCCTCTGCTGTCATCATGTGCTATCAATAAGGGCTACTTTTCACAAATACGATATCCGACGATACGATGATCCGAAAATGCTACTATTGGTTGATTATTTCAAATAAATTGTAGCGGGATTTTTTCTACGAAACTTTCAACTTATTTTCGGACGTCGGAAAAGTTGAATTAATTTTAACTTTTTTACCGCGATCGTGTAGTTCTAACCTCAAAAATGGAAGAATACTATTGTAAACAATGGTCTAACGAAGCGAACAGTATGTTATTATTAAGGCTTCTATTACTCAAACTTGAAAGAAAAAAGAGGCCAAAGCGGTTTTGGCAACACATAATTTATAAAAGAAGAAGTTCACAAGGGGCTTATCATAATTTACTACAGGAAATGAGATTAACAGATCATGGAAAATATTTTAATTATTTAAGGATGTCCTGTGATACTTTTAATGAATTATTTAATATAGTAGGGACAAAATCAAAGAGGATCTACTGAACGAGAGAGCCAATATCACCAAGTGAGAGACTGGCATTAAATTTGAGGTGGGTATTTTTGATGGAGGTGAATCGCTATTGAAAGTGACTGATTCAGCGAATCCATTCCTGCCAATTTGTATTGCTTCTACACACGGTATTTGAGAAAAAAATATTTTGGCAATGTTTGATTTCAGGTATTTAGCAAGTGGAGACAGCATGGTTTCAATGTCGTATGCCTTTAGAATTGGCACCAGCACAGTCTCACATATTATACGTGAAACATGTAACTGTATATGGGACTCCCTGAATCAGATTGTTTTGAAGCAAGCGTCAGAAGAGATGTGGTTATCCGTAGCACAAGAATTTGATGAGCGATGGTAACTTCCACATTGTGTTGTGCAATAGATGGAAAGCATGTTGTTATTCAAGTATGTTTTGTGTGTTGTTTTTGTAGGTCTCCCCTTACTTATACATATTATTTCTATTATGCGTTTGCTTCTTTATTTTAGGCTCCGTCAAAATGTGGATCTTCTTTTTTTAATTACAAAGGCAGTCACAGTTCTACTAGCAGTTTGTAACGCCAATTATCAATTTACTATGTTGGATTTTGGTGGAGAGGGCCGCCATAGTGATGGTGGAATATATAGAAATAGTGCCATAGGTACTCTAATGTTGAGTGGAGGTCTGCATTTACCCGCACCTTTAGATCAGTATTGCCAGGAACTTGGGAATATTATCATCAGATCTTAATTTAAAAAATCTCCAGCATTGGCGGGCATGCGCTAAACAGTACCAAGGTTCAATCATCATGAACGGATGTAGCATCCTATGTGTTTTTTCATAGAACGCTATTTTCAGAAGGTGGCGCTTGTTACATCGTCATAAATAAACGGAAGAACGGGACTCATGGCATGAGAATTCTTCTTCTTTTGAAGAGCGTCAAGTCAAGAAGTGTCAAACTCAAGAAGGATTTCGACTAGTAAAATAGTCGAGTCGAATCTGAGTGGATGGTTATAATATAACCGAGCTCAAAAAAAGAATTAGAAGAAGAAGAAATGTTAATGTTAGGTTAAGATATATAATCAACTAAAAAACTGAATTCAAATCAAATATCCAAAAACAAATAAATTATATAATTTCTAGGTAACTACACTTCTTTATAAAGGCAAACATTTATGAAACAATAAATTATATCGAAAATAATAACATTAAATAAAGATAAAAACATTCTAGGAACTCGGTTATTCATCACATATATACAACAAATATTACAGGTTACTTATAAAATAAATGTCTTTCAAAGAGTATTTATGCAGATCTGGCTTGATATCGAAATCATAACAATTATCATTAGTCAAATATCTCTTTGACTGAAGTATTGCACTGAGAGTATCTGGCTGTGGTTTATTTCGGGTTTTAGTTTTGTTTAAACTAATTTGGCTGAAGACTCTTTTCACTACTGCACTACTATGTGGCAAACATAGTAAATCTTTCACAAAGCGACTAAGGTTTGGGAAAGCTTCCGAATCATCGCCTTCTGTAGTATTAGCTACACACGCCCAAAAGTCACTCATCTTCATAGACTGATATCTGAATTCCTCAGTACCTTCTATTCCCTTTCAAGCTAATTTATATCACTGACATATTGACAATCAACTCTATCCTAACCACAATTTTACCGCAGAACAAACATGTGATTTCGTGATTTCAGGTTCGTTCCTAGTACTTTTACATAATGAGTAATTCAAAATTTTACAAATTAGGTTTGTTCGCGTTCACAAAACAAACGGTCCGAAACCACCAGGAGCATGCGCAATTTCACAAAACTGTCCCGAAATAGTTCGTTCTGTGAATCTGCTTATGCTCCTGATGGTTTCGGACAGTTTGTTTTGTGAACGCGAACAAACCTATTGCCAGTTCACCGAAACATTCAAAAATCACCAAAATTGTCAATTCTCACAAAAATAATCACGAAGTAACCTTGGAAGTACTGAAATCACTAGATCTGGTGATAAATCACCAGCTCTGGCAACACTGCTTCAGATGATTATGAAGAAACTATAAACTACTTCATGGTTGCTGATGAAGCATTTCCTTTATCAACAACAATGATGCGACCTTATCCAGGACGGTTTCTTCCACAGACTGAGAGGATTTTCAAGTACAGGTTTGTAATGCGGTGTTCATTATGTAATTTATTAAACAGGGTGTTTCTAAATCACACAGATAAACTTTTACTCTAGTTGAAATATTACCATAATATTGAATGAATTATTTGTACAAATTTGAAACATGTATGTTTTTGTTGGAAATTTTCGAATTTAAATTTTACAGAATTCACTAAAATTCATGAACACATGTCAAATACATGTGAAAACATATAATTCCCTTCACAAACCAGCATAAATTCAAGAACCATTTGAAAAATATCTACTAAATTGAAATATTACATTTCAGACTTTACCATTTTTGTCGTTTTTTTTTTTATATACAAGTTCCTTTATGTAATGTATGATTTTCTGTTGTATCCCTACCATAAACTGAAAGTTTCTTGGGATATTTTTATAAATAAATAAATTTCAGATTAAGTAGAGAAAGAAGGATGATTGAAAACGTCTTTGGAATATTGGCATCTCGTTGGCGTATTTACAGAAAGCCAATAATAGCATAATTACCTACTGTTGAGGCCATAGTGAAAGCCAGTGTGTTTGCATAATTGGGTCATGATTTTTGAATCCAAAATCACCGACGATAATAAACGGTAGTGCCCTTTAGCTGCAGTTGATAGAGAGGATGTAATTGGAGCTGTTATCAATGGAGAATGGCGTAATGAAACTGAAAATAGCAGTAATTAGATACATATTCATGAAGCTAGTAGAAACATGTATGGAAAAGAAGAGAAAATTATGAGGGAAAGATTGACTTCATAGTTTATGGTTGAAGGTGCTGCCCCTTTCCAATGGAATGAGTGAAATTTTTTAAACATTTGTTCATTTTGATTTTTGAAATCGAATTAAAATATGTTCATTAAAAAAAGTAGTTTATTTTCATAACATTCAGGTTTTTTTAGAAACAATTTATTCTTGAGATTTTCCAAGAATATTTTTCTATCTGGAATTTAGGTATTTTTTCGCTCCTTCATATGCCGCCTGCAGAAGTTTGATTTCTATTAATGTTCTCTCTCCTTTAGGCAATAATTCAGAGATTCTTCTGCATATAGGATTCACTTCTGGTGCTTGAAGAGATACAGGATGCAGCGGCGGTAATGGTTGATTATTATTTTCTATTGCATTAATAATTGACATTTCTGCTGTTTGTTTTGATGAATATCCTATTTTTTTTTCTATTAACTTCATTCACTTCATCAGGTGATGTGAAAGGGGTTGTTACAATATTGCCAATTGTCCTAAAATAAATAAATTGGTAAAACTCATAAAAAATATATTTTGTTAACTCACGTTTATGATTTAAGGTATTCCTCAAAAATGACATTTTCATAGTACTCCCAGGCTTTTTTTTTCTTCGTAGCTGATTCACTTTTTTTGTAACTTTCATATTCACCTTTCACTCTCATATGTATCTCTTAAATTCCTCATTAGATATTTTATTGAAAATCCTGGTTGTTCTGAAATAAACATAAATGGAAGGAAAATCTCATATTGTTGAGGCAATAGGTTTATTGCTTTCCTCTGAAACTAAATTATTCACTGAAAAATGGCATACTTACCACCAAATTCTCGATAAATCTCCTGCCATAATTCGTCTCTTATTGTTTTAGAATGTTGAACTAATGGCAGACGACAATCCCAAAGAGGAGGTCTGGCTTCAACACAGTTAATTAGTAGTTCCTCTATTTTCACTTCCTGCACTTCGAGATCATCAGTTTCCTACAAATAATTCAATTTGTAACATTTCTTTAAAACTGTATAGATTGTTTATTAACCTCAAAATATTCACATTCATCTGATTGTTGTCAACTGTTATTTGCAGAAAATACCGGGATATTTTGTGGTTATTTGTTAGAAAAATAACCTCAATTTCGACACAATAAAGTTACTAGTTTCAAAGAAATATCCCTACGTTCATAACTAAAGTTCGAGACGACCGGGAAAACAATTTCGTATGTATGAACACTGCTACAAAATGTGTTTACGATAGAAAACGTCAGTGTTTCTATCTGTGAACAGTAGGCTTAACATTTATTGACAGTTTTGGTCCTTGCTAACGGGGCTAAATTTAGCCAGCTCACTTCCTAGGGTTAGTTGCGTGTTGCAGTCTGACCACTTCTGTTCTGTTGGCTGTGACAAATTATAAACATGACAGATGAGATTGAAAATAAATGAAGCGAGCACTAGCAATCCATGGCAGATCATATTATTTGCCAATTTCTTGAAAACTATTGACTTTTAAATATAAAATAAATTTATATATTTGATTTAGTTATTCGAAATGAATGTTTGCAATTTATAATGTTATATTAACCACAAACTCTTGGATATATTATACATAGTGTATATACGAATATTGAAATATTGATATCAAATACACAAAAAATGAATGGAGTATTGGACATTGCTCCAACCCCAATAGTCTGTGTCTACCAAGCCATAATACATGTAAACCCCAATACCAACTCCATTAGACGATCTGAAAATCCGATTAATTATTACAAATTAGGCAAGTTTCTACCGCTCGCAATTGCTCCAGGAAAGTATTACACCCGAAACATTTGAATGATGGTGTTTCAGGTGTGTGTATTTTGTGGATGTCCTCGTGGTCATATTGGGCTGCTCCCTGGCGATTATTAAATGCAATCAGATATCTTCTGAAGCATCAAATACCAAATATCTCACCCCAAAACATCCGACTCTCACTTCCACAAGAGAGACAGTATAGCATGCTCTCCTATCCATGTGTGTAATTGGTAATGGTTTTCTTCTAACAATCACTTCGTTCGGTATGTCCAAATCTACGCCTTAATCATCTGAATAAACATTCATGGCTACGTTCGGCTGTACCTCGTCGATCATCATATCTTCCACATAGCCATCAGCGAAATCTTCTGTGAAGTTCAACTGGTTATCGATAATGGAAATCCGTTGCAGATTCTACTCGACTGAGTGAGCTGCGTTATTATTATCTGCCATCTTACGAGTTCGGAAGAATACTTACGAATGAATTCTAGAGGAATGGAGTGTGGTATTTATGCAGTGGGGAGTTAGCCCCTCCCACTTAGAAAGTTGTTTGTTGCCGAGGGCGCTGACGTTCTCACCTCAGCGCGCAGAGGACGCTTATCCCCACTCCTCTAGTTGCATTTCTATTTAACTGACGGCATTTCTTAGTTTCTTCACTACTGACAGATTCAATATGTCAACTCAATCAGATATTTGCGAAGCGGATTCAACTTCTTGGCCAACATCTGATCCAATAGAGGCAATATCTTCAGATGGCCCTTTGCAAGTATATGCCGCAGTATCAAAAAAGTTAGATATCCATTTTGGTGGAGATCGACCTACTTCATGCTCAAGTCCTGATAGTGCCACTCAGAGTATATACATTAAACCTGTAACTGAGAGAGAAGTCATAGAAATTATAGATGGTTTGAAAAACAAAAATTTTACGAAATCCCTATCAAGCTTCTGAAATATTGTGAAACTATTATATCTCAACCTATTGCGACCTCAATCAATCACTCTTTTGAACTTTGGCCATTCCTTGATTCTCTCAAATTGGGTAAAGTGATTCCACTTTATAAAAAAGGAGATCAATATAGTATTGAAAATTATAGACCTATTGTACTATTGAGCTGTTTATCAAAAATTGCTGACAAGTATTTCGCAACTAGAATCTATTCTTTCATGGAAGAACATATTTAGAAACTGCCAATATGGCTATAGGTCAGAAAAGTCCACTGAATTAGCGACGCTAGAATTCACACAAGTATATTCTTGTCTGGACAAAGGAAAAAAAGTTACAGGATTATTTTTCGACTTGACTGCTGCCTTCGATACTGTTAATCCAAATTTCCTTGAAGAGAAATTGAATAAATTAGGAATAAGAGGTAAACCACTAGAATGGATTGCTTCATATCTACAAAATAGGCGAATCGCAGTGAATATAGTTTCAGAGACTTCCGAAGAAATGGAATTGAATGTCGGGGTAGGGCAAGGTTCAATACTAGGTCCTCTACTGTTCCTTATCTTTATCGATGACTTACCACAATTTGTAACTTCTGGAAATATATACATGTATGCTGACGATACATCGATAATCATTCACGCCAACAAGTTAGCAGAACTAGAGACTAAATCAGATATAGTAATCAAGCAATTCAAATCGTGGTGTCATAAAAATGCTTTGATCATGAATGTAAAAAAACCCTTTTTATGCCTTTCTCACTCAGTAAGACAAATATTCTGCCAAATATAAGCCATATTGAAACAAGCGATCATGTAAAATTTCTTGGAACAACCATCGATAGTAACCTAACGTTCCATCGAGAAGTAGACTCATTATGCTCCAAACTTGCAAAAAATACGTTTGCTATTCTACAATTGAAGAAAGAAATTAATCAAAGTGAGTTGAAAACGTGTTACTATTCACTTGTCTACTCAATCTTGAGTTATAACATAATAATATGGGGCCAATCTACTAATATTGACAGATTTGTTGTACTACAAAAAAAGATCATAAGAATCATATATAATTTGCAAACAGAGAATCGTGTAGAGATATTTTCAAAAAACAGAATACTTACTGTGACCGGAATATATATTCTAAAAATTTTCCTGCTTCATTCACAAAAATAAAAATAAATTGACGCTTAATCAAGATGTGCATAGATATCAGACCAGGAAAGCACAAGAAATTCACATTTCAAACTTTAGTACAAATACATTCAAAAAGTCACCTCACTGTGCAGGAAGCTTAATTTATTATAAACTGCCGCTGCTGAAACTTTCAATATTTTCAAGAAGAAAATACAAATATTTTTAGTCGAAAAAAGTTTTTACAACCTGAAGGAATTTTTTTATGCATAGCAATCGTCTCAGAGAGCAAATTGTGTAGTGACTAATACTATATGTTGAAAATGTCTGTCTGCTTGTCTGTCTGTTGATCAAAGAAAATGTATTGTCTTTTTTTTCTCTCTTTTCCTTATTTTTTAGATCAAGGAAAAATGTTTTCTGTCTTTTTTAATACTAGATTTTATGTTATAGTTTATAAATTTTTTAGTTTTAATGACAAAACACCTTGTGTTCCCTGTAACACTTTAATGGCAAATAAATATCTATCTATCATTAAACAATTATTTGACAAATGAACGAGTTACACAGTCATGGTCATCCATTGGTTCCCCAATATTCTTCAATCGTTTTCCTTGCATGTCATCCTGCCCATCCGATGTGAGCTTGAAGTTAATGCCTGCAGGCCTACGTGAGACTGGTGCATTATTACATTTTCGTTTGCGACCGAATTTGTCTATGACATTGCTCATCCTTCCACATATGACAAACCTATACTACTACTACTACTACTATATATACAGTGCATTCCATTTAAAACGAGCCACCCTGAATAACTTTTGGTACAATGATTTTCAGGAAAACACGTCACCAATAGTATACAGGGGGACACATTTTGACATATTCACATTTGTTGTTACTTCCACTATCGCACCCCCAGAGCATGTCACCATTTTTTTAAAATGGATCACCCTATATTGTTTCGCATTATCAGATGCTCCATGATGAGCAGATTTCAATAAAGTATAAAACATATGGTCTGACGCATATGGTTCGGGAGCTACAAATTATTTGGTTGAAAACGAGCCACCCTGAATAACTTTTGAAACAATGATTTGCAGTAAAAATAAAAAAACAGGTCAACAATTTATACAGGAGGCCACATTTTGAAATATTCGTTCTAGAGACAAATGAAGCAATAAATCAGAAAAAGATATTTTTTATTAAATTCTTGAATCCAAATCTGATGAGAAGAAAAATAATTTCTATAGTAAATGTTCAAAAACGTTTCCACCAACTTCCATACAATGGTACGAACGAGCTTCCATCGCCGCCCTCACATGGTTGAGAATTTCGGGAGTTATTTCTCTGCAATGCCTAATGATCTTCTCTCTCAAATCTCCTAATGTTGTTGATTCTATCTCATACACTTTGGACTTCAAATGACCCCATAGAAAGAAATCTACAGGAGTGAGATCCGGAGACTTTGGTGACCATTCTGTAGGACCTCTTCTGCCAATCCAGCGACCAGGAAAATAATCTTCCAAAAATTGTCGCACTGGAGCTGCATAATGAGGAGGTGCACCATCCTGCTGAAAAACTATTTCTTGTTCGAATAAATTCATATCCTCCTCAATTGCCCTATTGATGCACGGTATTATTCGATTCTCCAACATATCCAAATATTTCTCACCAGTCAAATTACCATCGATAAAAAAAGGTCCTATGATGTGGCCACCTAAAATTCCTGCCCAAACATTCAGTTTTTGAGGTCGTTAGGTATGAACTTGACGGTATAAATGAGGATTCGTATCACTTCAATATCGACAATTTTGTCGATTCACCTCTCCATTCAAACTAAACGTACTTCCATCCGAAAAACAAATTTTATTCAAGAAATTCTGATGCAAGTTGAACCGTTCAGTGAGACTTTCACAAAACTCGATACGTCTGTCGAAATCATCTTCGTTCAATTCATGAACTAGTCTAATCTTATATGGATGAAATTTGTACTTATGAAGGATCCTGAAAACATTTGTACGACTGATTCCTGATTCTCGAGATAACTTAGTAAGAGATTGCGTATTTTCCATTAGTCCAACGTGCCCTAAAACTGCAATAGAAATAGCTTCATCGTTGACAACTCGGTTATGCTTTTTATTTCTTCCTGGATGATTATCATTGAACATACAGGCAGCAGCTCTAGCACTATTTCCATTCTGGTAGTGCAAACTCACTATTTCAATCCGTTCTCGAAGCGTATAAACCATTGCTTCTCAAGAATTCACAAAAACAGAAACACCAATTGTAACTTCACCTGGTAGGTAATCGTTATTGTAGAATGAGACAAATACAAAATGAAGAGAATATCGAATTCAAACTCAACTAGGCAAAATAAGACTTTTTTGAAGTATACTTCAAAAAAACACCTATGAAACATGGGTAACAGATTGTACAGAAGTTCATTCAGGGTGGCTCGTTTTCAATTCAAAAATTTGTAGCTCCCGAACCATATGCGTCAGACCATATGTTTTATACTTTGTTGAAATCTGCTCATCATGGAGCATCTGATAATGCGAAACAATATAGGGTGATCCATTTTTAAAAAAATGGTGACATGCTCTGGGGGTGCGATAGTGGAAGTAACATCAAAAGTGAATATGTCAAAATGTGTTCCCCTGTATACTATTGTTGACGTGTTTTTTTATTTTTCCTGGAAATCATTGTACCAAAAGTTATTCAGGGTGGCTCGTTTTAAATGGAATGCACTGATATATATATATATATATATATATATATATATATATATATATATATATATATATATATATTGTAATATAATGATGATATAAACGAATTATTTTGTTATTATTTCGCCCCACACTTTGGGTGCAAATTTGCTATGTAATGATAATTTGCAAATATTAATTGTTTTTATAATATGAAGATAGCTAATAGTTTTCGCTATTCTTTGTGAGCCAATTGTTATCACTTTCCTCACCACGGCTAAGCAACAGTTGGTACACCTCTTATCTCAGATAGCCGGTTCAGGCAATTCAGTCACTACTTGATATGTCAAAACTCAATTTATTCAATGGTCATAGGTATGATCGTTGATCATAGATATGATCGTTGATCATAGATCATAGAAAACAAAACAACAAAGTATCCAAAAGCAATTATTTCCTTTATTCAGGAAGACTTAATTTTACCTGGCCTACGAGAAATAACTTATACTAATGTGAATCTACAAATATTCACGGATAATCATAAAAATGAAATCATGGATAGATAGACAGAACCCCACTTCTTCTTCCTTGAGAGTGAAGTTTTCTTTTATAGTTCAAAATACAGTGAAATAAAGTTCTTCAGATGTGAAATACGTTATTTGTGAAATTGTTCAGGACCGGATGTGCACCATTAAAGTTTTTATACCTGGCTGGAGATGTCGGTGTTCAAGATATGCCCTGATACTGGATCCCTTCTCACTCCAAGCTCTATCAGGAACTCCAATGCCATAAATCAGGAACCATACATATGCAGAAATCAGCTTTGGACACTTGGATATGTTGTATAATTAAGGTAATATTGGTTTTTTTCTTCTAATGTTGGAATTATTTCATTTTTCTTTTCCCCAAAATGATGCGTGGCATTCCCTTGTAAATTTATTCTCGATCTCCCTTAGTGGCTTTGTTTGTTGTCACCTAGATACCAATTTTTGTTCCTTACCTCTGATTCGAAATTTTGAATTCGCGCACTAAATTGTCACATTTCACTGTTTGGGTTCATCTTATATAATTTATATATACAACTATTTTTCCATTCTTATTACTATGTACAAATTTCAATAATAATTGCTTATGACATCACCCCGTTGTTATTCTCTCACAATTTCCAATTTTCCATATGACCATCTATTCCCTGATTGGCTATTCTCATCAAGAAGTTTGCTGTTCTACCATTGGCTACTTTTAGTTAGCTACAATTTCATATACTGTATGTTTCAAATTTATAAATGTGTTGATCACTTTTTATTCATGAAAATTTTGTAAATCTAGACTTTTTACCAATTATGGGTTATAATCATTATGACAGTGTATGAAATTGATTGTGTTATAGTATTTTGACATTTTTATCTATCCATATTATACATAGGCTTACAAATGAATAGAACTTCCAAAATTATGTAAAAACAATCTCTTGAAACTAATAACTATTTAGTAATTATTCTGTTTGTGGGTTTTTTCCTTTTAAAACTTATAACTGGCATAACATAACAATATATATAGTGAAGTGAGAAATTATTTCTTTAATTTAAAATCTGTCCATTATGCCACAATTTCCTTTTTCATATATATATATATATATATATATATATATATATATAGCGTTAGAGTGTTTTGAATTATTAGTTCATTTCGGCATTTAATAATTTGATTAGAAGGTCCAATCTACTCTCGGGATTGTATTGTATTCTTGGACAAGTGAATCAATATCATGTTCTCACACAATCGAATATTTTCATTGGGATCACATTGATAGAACTCGTTATCTGTATGCCCCCAAGGTAGTGTCTGTGTTGTGTTAGGAATGATGAATCGCTTTTCGTCATCAAATGAGAGCGCCACTTTATTTCTCAATTCAGTATACATGTCATGTGAAATGCTTCTGAAGAAATTCATTTTCCTTAAAATTTTACCGCCATTTTCAACAATTTTTTTGTAATCTTCAGGAGTTGATTGGTTCTTTATCACTGATCTTTTCACACCTTTAGCCCTCTTAACTTCGGTTGCAAGCGATTGTACATACTACTTTAACACCAGTACCATAGAAACTAATTATAAGATCATCGGAAAACTCATCCTTGAAATTACCCAAGACAAACGGCGTGAATGGTATATTGAATTTATTTTGTTCCCCATAATTAGATGTATCAAATTTGCCTATATTACTTTTTATGGAATCATAAAAGTTGTCTGTATTTACTTTTAAAATGAGTCTGTGTCGGTATACAGAAGAGAAGCATTCTGACCAAACTATCTCTTAAAACATTCATAGTGTGTAAAATTCAACAGTGACCTTTCTGAATACTTACATCACATAGATAAAGCAGATGTCCATATTATAATTGGAGACATAAACATAGATCTTCTTTCTGGCGGTAGAGATGCTGAAGAATATAATAACATTCTCAATACTGAAAATTTTGTTTCATACGTAAATCAGTGTAGTAGGCCGAGTAGTGGTATATGCTTGGATCATATCTTCATCAAAGCTAAAAACAGTATAAAAATCAATTCATATATATTCAAAATAAGCATTACAGATCACTTCGTAGTTTCTGTCGAATTGAATTTGAAAAGGAAAGATGCTGCGAACAGAAAGTAAATAAAAAATACACTAACTATGAAAACTGAAAAAAGATATTGAATACGAAACCTGGAATAACATAAAAAAAAAAAAAAAAAAAAAAAAAAAATGGATCACACCTCGAAATTAAAAAAAAATAGATGTATCAAGATATGATGACAGAGCCGGACAACTCAAATCTGAAAACCCAATACAACTCACTGAAAAATAAACTAAGCAGGCTATTTATTTCAGCAAAAAAAACTATTCAAAAAAAATCATTGATAACAATGGCAATAATTCCAAAGCACTCTGGCAATGTGTGAATGAACTATGTGATAAATCCGAATCTTCATCAGAAATAAAAAATATCATGCTGAACAATGGCACAGTGACAAATAACCAAATAAAAATCTGTAATTCCTTCAATGAATACCACTCTTCACTAGGCGAAATATATGCAAAAAGAATACCAGATATCGTCGATTACAACACTGAAGAGAAAAAACTTCAAAATTCAATGTGTCTATATGATACCGACGAATCTGAAGTACGTGACGTCATAATGAATCTAAAACCTAAAAAATCGCCAGGCTTTGATGGAATTCGCTCAGAAACACTCAAAATAATCTCAAATGAAATCAAAAGACCACTCTCATACCTTATTAACGAATGCTTCGAGACAGGATGCTTTCCGAAAATGTTCAAAACAGGTATAATCAAACCTCTATACAAAAACGGAGACAAAACAAATATGATCAACTACAGACCCATAACCCTGATCTCGAATATTGCAAAAGTTATCGAGAAAATTTTACAAAAACGGCTGGTAAAATTCACAAAGAAATACAAACTGAAAGCCGACCAGCAGTATGGATTCCGAGAGGGGAAATCGACAGAAGATGCAATACAAGCCTTAACATCTTATACATATGAAGCCCTAGACAAAAAAAATCCAATAATGTGCATCTTTGTCGATCTCTCCAAAGCATTTGATACGGTTAGCCATTGTAAACTCCTGAAAAAATTGGAAAATTGTGGGATACGGGGAAGAACATATGATCTATTCAAAAGTTATCTGAGTAACCGTGAACAGAGAGTTAACATCGGCAATAAATTAAGCAGACCTGAAATAGTGACATTTGGAGTTCCTCGGGGAACCATACTGGGACCCATCCTATTTACTATTTATCTAAATGAACTCCTACTTCTTCAAACAGAAGGAAAAGTAGTGAGCTTTGCTGATGATAGTGCCATTTTATATAGAGGCTCAAACTGGCAGCAATTGAAGGCATCAGCTGAAAACGACTTTCCGAAAATCGAAAGATGGTTCTCACACAACAAACTTACAATTAATTTTGAAAAAACCAAATACCTACCCTTTGCTTCATACTCCAATGGATTACCAAATATGGGACCTCTGAAGATTGGCGATACATATTGTATTCCTGAAAGTCAATCCATCAAATATTTAGGCATCACTATAGATAGGCATTTACGCTGGGATTTGCAGACAAAGAATACGGTTAGGAAGTTGAGAGGCACTCTTTCCAAATTCAAATATTTGAGAAACTATCTGGATAAGTGGCATCTAAGAACGCTATACTTCGCACTTGTACAATCTCAAATATCCTGGGGAGGAGTGAATGACTGTTACCTCACAAACCTTCACGTAATCCAAAAATGGATACTGAAAATCATACTAAATAAAGGCAGAACTTATTCTAGTAATAGTGTGTACAAGGAAGCTGCTGTTCTGGATATTCGCCAACTGTTCTGCCTGAGTATAATGAACGCTATTAAAAAAGGAAATATCCATTTGGAACCAGTCATTCACCCCCATAATACTAGAAACCGGTATAAACTCCTAAAAGGACCTCGTTGCGAAAAAACCATAGGGCAAAAAAACGCTGAATCATCATCAATCCAGGAATATTCAAAAACAAAGTGAAAAAATGGTTGATAGAAAGCGAAAGATCCTTCCTCCAAGATTACATTAGATAATTAATTCTATATATCTTTCTTCCATAAACTAAATTTGAATATCTTTCAAATTGTTATTTATATATACATGTACTTGAACACCATGCAATACTTCAATATTCATACATAAACGATCACTCCACGTATACTTATTGTTTTGTGCTAACTAAACTAAAAGATTATACTTAGTCGATAACGAAACTGTCGTTACTGTGACACCACACCACCCGATTGTGAATTTTTTTACTAGATAATGCCAATGCTAGTACCATACCGATCATGTTATGTTTGTATTAGTCTCTGACACCCGTACCCAACTATGATGTCCACCCAATTTATTTTAATTTATCTTTGTTAGTCATAAATGTAATGTTTGTATTAGTCTGTGACACCCGTACCCAACTATGATGTCCACCCAATTTATTTTATTTTATCTCATTTATCTTTGTTAGTCATAAATGTAATGTTTGTATTAGTCTGTGACACCCGTACCCAACTATGATATCCACCCAATTTATTTTATATATTATAATTTTATCTTTATTTTAGCTTTGTTAGCAATAGAAACAATTAAAATCTACAATCCCTTATATAATATATTTTAGAATTAGTATTCAGATCACCTGGCTATATCACGCACAAGCGATACTTATGTTATTGCTTCTGTGATGCTCTTGTTCATTTATATTTCTACATGTACCTAAACTTTATCTATATGTACGTACATTCGATAAATAAACTTTATTATTATAGTGAAAATCATACATAACTGTCTTGGATAATTCCAAAATACAGAAGCCCAAATACATTGGTTCATCGTAGCACTTTCACTTTACCCATTTGAATAGCAACAAAGTTTTCGGAAAAAATTGTGCAACTTTTGAAGTTTGGTCGAGCAATGAGTGCACTCGCTCCCATAGTTCTATGTCTACATTTTCCATTGTTTTGCTATAAACTGCATTGTTCATTAGTTTATAAAAGTCTTTTTCAGATTTATTGTTCGACCTATTACGCATTTGGGTATTAAGATCGATGTAAGACTTCATCCAACATGACTGCTTAAATTAAATCTCAATATTCTATGGGTATGCATTACGATCGAACCATTATTGATGGCTTGTTTCAAGTTCTTATAGTGGACTATGTATCTCCGTTTGTCATTCAAATTTGGAATATTTTTTTTATGTTGCTCTTGGAATTGGGAGGAATGATGCTTTCCACCAGAGAAGGAAGATCTGAATGTTTATCGTGCAATTCTTGGGGATAATGTATGTCAACTTCAAGAACATATCCATATGAATTATTGTCTGCCACATCCATTATGTCCAAGTTGGTGATTTCTTCACGAGATAACCATGAAAATTCACCGGTAGGTAAAGGTTGCGACATGCTATGACCATATAGTGTTGCATCCAAATATGAAATGAATGATGACGGTTCATCTGGATCGAATTCAGGTAGAAACTTATAATTCGCTATATGCTTCCTTTCAATGCATTGACTATAATCCCTCTAAGTATGACCTTTTTGGAAAAATGTATCATATCAATGTCGGTTAAAAGTTCAAGTTCCACCTCTGTGAATTTCAACATCGCATCCCAAGATAATCCCGGTGCGGTATAATACTGAGCTGGATCCAACTTATACGTATCTAAGCATATCCTTCTGGAATTTTCGAATACATCACAACAGTAAAACATCAGACTTTAAATATAAATCCGAATATTCTCCCAGGCTCTTACACTCGAACAGATCCCCAACACGTTTAGCTCCCATATAATCTTTATCGGATACATGTTCCTCATTCAAATTGTCATAGAATTGATTTTTCGTTGGTAGACTTGAAACATTCAACTTGCCAATGTCATCCACAAAACTATAGGGAAAAATACCTTTTTGTCTCATCAAATCGAATTTGTTCGTTTCAGGAAAACATTTCATCTCTACACATTACTTTCCACTTAAGTTAGCCCCCAATTTCTCCAACGAATTCGACATGAACTTAAGACTATCTATAAATCTCATTTTAAAATAATATTTCTTCATTTTACCCTCTTTACTTTGATAGCTATGTGTATAGACATGTTTTGTGAATGATATGTATTTTTCCTTCGTTTGCGGAATCACATCGACCTTGTCTTTTTCCCGATACAATTCCTTTATGAACATGTGACAATCATAACCGCTCTTATTATGACATATTATCGGAATTAAATTTGGTATCTTGAAATTCAAATTACATGCAGAATGTGTAGCTGGATATCTTTTTTTTCCCCTTAAGATGACAGGGATCTCTGGCTCTGACATCGCTTCCATTTCCTCTTCAGGTGTTTGTTTATGCATCGGTTTCACATACCTCATGCTGATTGTATATATTTTTTAAATCGTCTTCGATTCGCATTGTGAAAACCTTTGCAGCATCACCACCTCTATACGACACAAATTTTGATAATTTATCGTCAAAAGAACATTTAATCAGATAAGCAAATGAGTATACTTCATGTTGAAAGGTTCTATTCGTGTATGGGAGTTCGGGATTCGGTTCACTCGTTAGAATGGGCTTCAGTACAGATTCGAAATCTGCATACACAACAAATGGCACCTTCATTTGTCTTTCGAAATTTTCAAACATCAAAGTGTTGCCGGCCACCATCTTTCGAAATTTATTGATCCTAAAATCAGTTCGCGGTATTGTTGTGAACACATGATTACAATCATGCATCTGGTGATGCAAAAGTAATCGCTCATTAGAAAAATATAATAAACAACCATCATAGAAAAAAAAAATGTGTTCAAGCTTCTGAAATCTGACTTGACACCAACCTTGAAAGATCTTTTATCCAAAAATAATGACTACTTCCTTCATCATCAGTGATAAGCAACAAATTGACATGTCTTCGGAGTTTCCTTTGAGAGTAACGTAATGGATCCACAATCTCATATTGAACTTTTTTGTTTTCCATTTTAGACTCCAAACCATTCACATTGACTGCAATAGCATTTAAACACTCAAACGTTATGTCACAGCCCAGGCGAAGCAGTGCTGATCTTCATTCTTCACATTGATCACACCTTTTCTTCTTTTTTGATGAATTCCGGCAGCTTATGATTCCCCAATTTTTTCTTACAATCCAAAAATAAATATAATGAGGACTTTTTTCACACAATTTTGTAGTTACAACTAACCTGAATCACACTCCTCAAATTCCGTAGTTTGAGCGATAATGATATCGCGAAAGGTATCGAATAATCCATTCAAATCGCTGGATCGATCAGCAATTCGGTTCGGAGAGTTAATGATTTGATGTCTGTCAATTCCTGGGTTTGGATGACATAACTGCCAAACACTTCCATGTTCACCTTGATTGAGTCGTGTAATTCAATGATTTTTTTCAATAGTCCAATGACTCTGTGCTTGATCTCATTGAAAAATGGCCCATACTCAGTATACACATTATCGCTAGCCACTCTATAGCTTGAAATGCGACACTTTAAAGCATTTTTGATCATGTGCACACCATTACTCAAATGTACACGTGAATTCGTCCTGTGTGCTAATGTTCTATTGTGCGAATTGATTTGACCATATGGTAATGTCACATTACAACATTGACATGTATACAATGGCGCAAGTGACGAGGAGTCATCATCGCCATTATCCAATTTCACACGCTTTGTTGAAGGATCTCGCCGACAACTCTCGCGTTGATGGCGACGCAGATTATCACAACGAGTAAACGATTTACCACAATTACAAGAATACATCTTTTAAACTTGCTCTCGATAGTAGGGGAAAAACTACACTAAAAACATTTTTTTGCGAAATAACAGTGAAAATCGTAGGTTATATGTAGCCTACGATATATACTGTAATTAATTACCATCGAGTTTGTAAAATTATACAAATGAACGGGAATTTCACAACTGCATTGTGAAATTGGGTAAATGATTCAGAACATTAGTATTACAACAAATTAATGAAAATCCAGCTTGTTATTTTATTTTCCAGCTTATTTTTATATGACTATTCGTATTTGTGGATTGTGAAATTAATTGAAACTTATGAAATATCATTGTGAAAATACGCTTCAACCTGAGATAAATTGCTATTTCACAGGCGATTTTCACAATACGTATGTGAATGTACCTCAAGAATACTGGAATGGAATGTATATTCACATATTATTCTACAGAATTGTAGTGGAATTACACTGTGAGAATACTCTCAAATTGGTGAATTCACAAAACTAATGTATTTTTTTTCGCAGGGAAAATAGGATAATGAAAATATTCATATTTCTTATATTTATTCAACAAAATTTAAAATTTATAAAAACAAATGAACATTAATATCTATCACAATTAACAATAAATAAAACACTTGGCAAAACACAATAAAAAACCATGTCTCTAATACATTTCCAATTTTTCTGGAGCCATGAAAATATTGAAAAATTATTGAACAGAAAATAGTATCATTTTGAACAAATCAATATCGAAAGAAACTATGTACTCCAACTTATTTCTCTGCAAGCGAAAATTCCACTATATTCGAATTAATAATCGTTTTATCAATTAAAAAAAATAATTTTACGGAACCAAAAACATTCCAAGAGTGACATACCAATTTGAAAAATAATGGGCACATAATATTGGAGTTTTTTTTATAATTTCCTGACGGTCAATCAGGTCTGTATTGATTTTTGTGGTTTCTGTACATACAAACTTTATTTTGTATATTATGCAGAGGTCATCTATTGACTGCGACTGCGACTGCCGATAACTTCATCAGAGATGAGAATGAAAGTTCTGCATCAAAGACAGTGGTCAATTTGAAAATATGTCCAATTCAACGTACCCATTATATTCGAATTGGCAACACTAAATATTTTAAATATTGTGATATGTACGAATTTGCAAAGAAATAAGGCGATTCTGAAGGGGTCGTTTCTACTGAGGTATTTGATGAGTTGTTGTAAAAAAAAAAAAAACATTAACATATTTAATTTATATTGAATAAATTTTAAATTTAAAATAATATTTTCTAAAAGCTTAACTTAGTGATGAAAACATTAAAAACAATCTTTCAATCTGTTCATAAGTCCAATAACTTTTTTTTTCGTCGCGGTGGACTTGCTTCCTGAATCCGGGTGTATTTTACAATGCATCCGTTGAAACATCTCCAAAATACCACCAATTTTCTTAGGATATTCCAAATTGAAAATAAAATATAATGCGAACATTATGGTAAATGCTTCTAGAAACTCATTGGAGGATAATACAATCTGCTTTTCCATGTATATATCATATCGATGGTCTTCTTCTGAAAAAAAAGGATTCAAGAAGTTTGTTTGCGTAGACGACGAACGGACTATACCCTCATCTTCACACCTTCGAATGTAAAATGGCGAGCATGTTTTAAAAGTTTATAGAAATAAAAAAAACTATTTCTATCGCCTGGTTTTCAAGTGGATTGTTGGAAAAATACAATTTTTGTTTTCGAAACTTCAGATGAATTCTCATTTCGTATATATTTGAACTAATGCATTCATTTCATTCGAAAGTACTGAACCGACTTCAATCTTGTAGCAACGAGTTATCCCCCTTTCAACCACGTTTTTCTCTTTCGTGTCTGTCTGTCCGGTACAAATCTTGCAAGTGGCATTTGACGCACTTCTAGTTGCCGGTTGACATGAAATTTGGCAGCTATTTATTATTCCGGTAACAATACATTATGAAATTTCAGTTTCAGAAAAAAAATTGCGGCTCCAAGATGGCGGACGAGATTTGTGATTATGGTTCGTTTCGATTCAAAATTGGTATGTGGGGGTTTTAGGGGTTGGAGATTATGAAAGGTGTGAAATAATTTTTCCCAGACCCATAAAGATCTCTAACTATGAAAATACCTGTAAGATTCGAAACGAAAACATGGGGCGCATGCAACAGATGATGTAGGGAGTAGCTATCGTTGAGAAAACTCACAGAACAGTTCATATCATTTGCAGTGCAATAAAATTGTTATTGACTTGTATGTGAACCATAGACAAGAGTTCTATACTGATGTAGACCGCAAACTCAATGTCAAAATTTCCTGGCTGATTTCAGCGCCACCTACGTGGTTGGAGTCGTGAACTAATCAATAGGCGGCCATTTTTGAATTCGGCCCATAATAGTATTATGGATAAAGTTCAGAAAAGTGGAATTTTACTTGACGAGTATGGTAAGTTGAATCCAAGCGAAGCGAGGATTTAAATACCATACGAGTCAAGTAAAATAACTTTTCTGGCATTGTGCATATACTTTTTTTTTGCATTTGGTAAATAATTATTTATTTTGCCTTCCATATTGAAATCTGATGATAATAAGTTACCGAGAAATTCTAAAAAAAGTTAGCAGTAACTTATCAATATAAACAGGATATTTTTTTGTAATTTTCAAATAATTATCGAAATGGCTGATGAAAACGACTTGGAAGATATCTTAAATGCAGCCCGGGAAGCTTCTTCCAGTGAAATCTATGGGAAGGTACGAGAACGTTAAATGTTAATGGTTGCTATGCTGTAAAATGGCCCATTACTGTACAATTTTGAGGTCGTTAATGTAGTGCATTACTGTACAAAATGCGAAAAAAAGAAATCACGAGACCCCTGACTCTGCCAGGAAAACCTTTCTGCCGAGGACCCTCGACCACCATTTATGTGGTATTAAGGTTCCTCAACATAAAGGATTTCTCAGCATAGTGTGGTGCAAATGAGCAATATTCAATCAAAATGGCAAACTCAGCTATCACCGTATTGAAAACTCAAAACAGAGACGAATGGATCTCACTCGTCATATTTGTCTGAAGAAAAAATATTGAATGTGATAAGCTGAAAAATTTCTCCTCATTATTTCCGGTGTGCTTGGTGATTAAAATATATAAAAAATTGTTTGAAAAAGATATGAAGATATGATCGAAATGTGCATTCAGGAGTGATAGTAATAAGTATATGACGAAGGGGTGGTATCGATTTGTATTGTTAAACATCAGTGTCATTCAGTTATAACAAAGGTTCATTAAAAAATAAAAGAATCTCCTCAAATTCACAATGACAGTTTGGGCGAATGTTGAGAACTTGGCACCCAGTAGACAAAGGACAAAATAAAAATGCATCTTGTTTTTATTATAATTGTCAACACTTGAACTTTACATGTTTGAGGACATCCTCATTACTATAAGAAATATTGTTATTAAGTCAATTTCTTGAGAGCTCTAATTTTTGCTTGCCTTTTTTATATTTAAGGTATCGACTATGGGCTAGTAGTCGAATTCGATTATATTTTTTTTTTATCAGCAAGTTCATCCATTCCCTTTAAAGTTTTGTTAACATTTTTGACCCAAATTTGCATATGATAAAAACATATGAATTTATAAAACATTCGTTTAATTTTTCGTCTATGTACTGGACATCCTACATAAATTGTATGTTGGTTCAAAAATGCTAATATGTGACGATTCAAGCTTATTTCAGTTCCTTTATGTTCTAAATATTTATTTAATTCAGATATGAAATAAACAAAATAGGAAGTCATTTTTGAACCAGGAGTTATAAGTGCATTAGGGTGGTATTTCTTAGGGCCGATTTCATAATGAAATGCTAATAGCTCCTTTTGTAAAATGATCCTTTTATTTAAAGTGTCATTTAAATGCAGTATGAAGTAATGGTGATTTCATAATCATATGATGATGGAATTTTAACTAAATGTCCATTTAAAAAGCTCCTTTTGTAAAATGATCCTTTTATTTAAAGTGTCATTTAAATGCAGTATGAGTTGTTTGGTATACCTGGAAACAGGTACAATTGCATCAGTTACTGGGATACTAGACACCCTAGGCAGGGATTAAAAATATTATCTATGAGGTTTTTTTGGGGTGGTTTTGGTTTTCCTGCTAGGTTATTCTTATTCTCATGTTATTCTTGTGTTGTAGTGAGTTGGGAGTGGATGTGCTTTGTTTGAATAGGTGTTTATTAAGTATAATGGAAGGTAAAATCTTAAAACGAGTAAAACGATCTTCAAATTTTACGAAAGAGGAAGAAATGCTCCTTGTTGAGGAAGTGGAGAAGTTCAAAAATATCATTGAATGCAAGACCAGTGATAAAGTCTCTAATAGCAATAAGGTTTGTTACTATTTGATCAACATTTTATGTATTTAATAATGTCCAAACTTTTTTTTTAAGATTGAAGCTTGGAATAAAGTGACTTTCCAATTGAATGCCAAGGACCAATCCAACAGGCAAGATCCATGGAACAATTGAAAGCCAAATATGAAAATTTAAAAACCAAGGCAAGGAAATGTGCAGCTGAAAATAGAGGCTATTATCGAGGAACAGGAGGTGGACCAACAAATGAGCCTGATTGGGATCCTGTGGTTGAAGCAGTTCTGAGAGTCATAAATGAAAAAACTGTCATTGGTTTTCATAATCCTAATGATTCTGATGCTGTCTACAACCCAGTTGAGAGGATAAATATGGAGAATATTGAAGTTATAAATCAGGACCAGTGTGAAGAGGTACTAAACTATATTTCATAATATCTATCAACATTGAAAGACTAATTTTTTTCAGTTCATTGTGCTAATGGAGGATGATAAAGATAATGCAGTGTCTACAGCAGCAGAAGATTTTGTAAGTTGTCTGATTATTTTGATGGTTTAATTTATATTATGTTATTTTCAGTAATAAAAATACATTATCATTCAAAATATAAAATTCTTCCTGATTTTTGTTTTGTTTATAGAATGCTGTTCCAAGTTCTTCCAAACTGGATGTTCCACCTGTGACGTTGATAACTCAAGTACCCAGAATGCTGATATTCAGGTGATTAAATATTTGAACTTCAGTAATATTGAAATTGAAGTATTAAGTTGATATTTATATTCTATAGAGAAGTGCAACATTCATCATTGAATATCTAAACAATATATTCTAATAATACCTACCATGATGATTCATGGCTTTTTTTCACAGTTTTACACTCCTCAACTTCATAATAACAAATAATTAAGTCAAACTATTATGGCTTAATACTGTTCTGTATGTTCTTCGAGAAGGTTCAATGTTCATTTTTGGGTTTCTCTTCTCGTTTCTGAAAATTACAGAGAGTATTTAATGCATCTGTTAAGACAGATCAGTTGATCTGTCAAGATGTAACTGACAAGTATTAGTAATTCCTCTTTGTTCCTGAAAGTTTCATTTTATATATGCAGTGACATCTCTTGGACAGATCAACTGATCTGTCCTTCTAACATACATCAAATAATCACTGTGATTTTCAGTTATTGCATTCATTCAATTGTATTAAATTAAAAGTGTATTATATAATGGAATCATTTTATATTTTCAGACTTTGCCAGTTGATTGGTCAAGGTATACACCAAAACAACTGAGAACGCAAAAATAAGAAACTGCGGCCAACAATGCCAATTTCGAGTTCTTTACAACTGGCTAAAGAAGAGTATTATAAAAGAAAACTGTGTTACTGAGGGAGGAGATAGAACTAAAAAATGGAAGGAGAAGATCGTCAAAGAAAACGACAGAGAGGAGGAGGAGGAACATGAAATCAAAATAGAACATTTTAAATTGTGATTTGAAATTGAAGGAACAAGAACTGAACATGAATAAAAAATGATGTATTTTCAAATGTTTTATTATGAAAAATGATATATAAATAGTGTGATATTTAGATTCAGAAGGCTGTAACTAAAGCAAAAGTATTATTTTCATTGAAAAATCTCTTAATAAAAGTTATTTACAACCTTGCAAAATGGTTTAAAATCAAAAACTTCTAACGTTACGTCCCAAATGAATGTTATCATCGTGTTGTGGAGCAGGTCAATATCATTATATTCCTCATTTAACCATTCTTCTGGAATGTCTCACTCCTCAATGGCCAAATTGTGTATATTGCAGTTAATAATAATGTTGAAAGCAGTTTCCACTTTCACCCTCATTCCTAATTTCAAAATAGGAAACCTTCGCTTCCACACCCCATACTGCCTTTCAACGTACATCTTGTTCTAATGATGGACTCATTGAATAAATTTTCTGCAGGTGAATGAGTTTCCTGCAGTTTCGTCATAAATATGGCTTCAGGTTATAGCCACTATCTCCTAGCAGCATATATGTGCCAAATTCACCATCTCCAAATCGTCGCTTCAACCTACTATTTTGAATATGGTTTGGTCATGACTTGATCCAGGCCACCTTGCCACAATGTCTCTGATTTTTCAAATCACTGTCTGCAACTGTTTGCACATTTAGACCAAAAATTTTTTTCTTGTTCTAAAAAATTTCAGCATCATCTCCTCCAGGTGAATCAATTTTATGAGTGTGCAGTCTATTGCACCTATTACACGAGGAAATCTTGCAACTTGGTAAAACTTAGCTGCAGAACTTTCCATCTCTTCATATGTTTCATACATTTTGATGTGTTGTCTGTGCAATGAAGCAATTGCATTTGACACTTTGCTAATGATCCTACATGCTGAAGGAGTTGAAACACCAGTAAAATTGGCAACTGCCTTCTGCATACAACCCAGTGCATAAAATCTCAATGTAAGTAGGACTTGGTTCATTGGTTTAATACTTCCACCTATAAAAATTATATTAATAAAATCATGACAATTACTACAATATGCTAAGCTACCTGTTAGTTGGTGTCTCTATTAAGTGTTCAATAGTTTCCAGAAGTAAATGAAATGTTGGTTTGGTAATCCTAAATCTATCGAAGAAATCCAAGTCGTCAAATTTCTCTAAGTTGTTCACTCGTTCTCTATATACTTTCCTACGTCTCACAAAAACATAATCGTCGTCAGAATCACTCGAACTAGAACTAGATGAAGCCTGATGGTCCATAATGATAAAATAAAAAATGTATGAGTCTCAAAATCAACACACTTAACAAAATGCCTCAAAATTCAAAATGATACTTGTTTTGAGGTTAGGAAGGTTGACATTTGACATTTCTTAAAGAGGCCTTTAAGCCATTAAATACGCAACATTCGGTATTTAACTAAAGTATCATTTAAAGGCACCTTTATCTTTAAAATTGTATTATGAAATCGTTGCGAAACATAAAGTGTCCTTTATCATTTAAAGGAGTATTTAATTTCATTATGAAATCGGCCCTTAGCATCGATCATAAAATTAAATTGATCATTCCCTGACAAAAGTTCCCCTTTGCATGATTTGCATGTTATAAACTTCAACATTTTTTTTAAAACAAATCCACCTACATATTTTATTACAGACTGACCCAAATATGACACTTGATAATTTGTAGCCAGAGATACAGAAATTTCTTGGCTTTCTTCATTTTCCATTTCTGAGTTTTGAATGTTTGATTCATTTAGAAGTAAAAATTTTCAAATTATTCAGTGGCATATTTGAATCAGCTTCACAATTGGATCCTGGGAATGGACAAATAAAAAATTGTTAATAATTAGAGTTTTGAAAGATCAATAAATGAAAACAGGTAGGGTTTACATATCGTACACCATGACTGCGAATCTGTAAAAAAGTTTTCCAAAGGGTCTTGGGAGTGCTCTAGGTTTCAAGTAAGTGAAACCTTCTTTGATAACTTGCTAAATAGTGCCTTCATATTTTTAATTGTCAAGATTCAGTTTGAAACGATGGAGGTACATAATGCTTTCCTTTTCCAAAATTTAAGACTGCAATACTGGAACTGCTTTATTCCAAAATTCAAGATTTTCAGAATTCTTGGTTAATGCTGTTCCCCAGATATTTCCATGTTTGGGCTGAATAAAGTTCCATTAAAACTATCGAATAGCTTGTCGAAGAACAGAAGGAAATCAGCAGTGCCAACGGCCTCAGGTAGGAAAGCCTTCATTCCTTAAAAAAAAAGTTTTAGGCACATATTTTCAAAAGTTTGCCATTTATAAGTTTGGCATTGCAGGAAATCTCTGATGTTAGGAACTGATAAATGCCACTTTTACTGCCTTGGGACTAAAATGTTACAGCCAGTTCCATAATCAAAATTAAAGCTTCCTTTATATGAAAAAGTTACCTTTAATGGCAAAATGTGTTCCATAAACCAATTTTGAAACAAAAGGACACTTTAAAGCCTCCTTTATCATAAAGGCTGGACAACCGCTCTTTACCTGCGAAAAGTGTCCTTTGAAACAAAAGGAAGTTATAGTTCGGTTGTAGTTCAGTGGTTTCATAGATCGTTGAAAGTTATCTGAGGTAGACTTCATTATCAAGAATATAATGAATTCATCAAGTTCTAGTTCTTCATCAGATGATGAAAATAATAGAAGGAGGCCCAAAATATATAGAAGAAGCAACAACATTTTGTTACTTTGGACGATTTGGATTTTTTTAATGAGATTTCGGCTAACAAAACCTACAGTTTTATCGCTGCTGCAACAAGTTGCACACTTTTTACATCTTCAAGTAACAGGTAATGGTATTTTTAAAAGTTTTAGGTGTCGATTACTATAAAAATTTCTAGGGGCGGCTGTATTGATCCTATGAACCAGCTTTTATTGACATTACGATTCTATGCAACTGGGAATATGTTATTGTCAACAGGCGATATTATTGGAATTTCTAAGACTTCTGCTAGCAGAATTGTTCGAAGAGTTTCATTAGCAATTGCATCTCTTCGTCCACAGTACATAAAGATGAGCGAAACTGATAATGAAAATGAGAAGAACTGCAGAAAATTTTATGCAATTGCTAGTTTCCACGTGTCATTGGTGCTATAGATTGCACATTGATTGAAATTAATTCTCCTGGTGGTAATGATGCAGAAATTTTTTCGTTCAAGAAAAAATTTTTTGCCTTAAATGTGCAAACGGTGTCTGATGCAGATCTGAGAATCAGAAATATAGTAGGAGGTGGCCGGGATCAACACATGATCAAACTATTTTCAATAATAGTGCTTTGAAAAACAGTTCGAAGAGGGTGTTCGGACAGTACTGTTTACTTGGTGATAGTGGTTATACTCTTCAACCATATCTTATGACCAAATTACAAGAAGCACATACTGCAGCGGAAAATTTATTCAACGAGTCAATCATAAGAACTAGGAATGTGGTAGAGAACAGTATGGTGTTTGGAAACGTCCTTCCTATACTTTCTAATGGAATGCGGGTTAAATTAACAACAGTTAGGGGAATCATTGTTGCAACAGCTGTGTTGCACAATATGGCTATAGATATGAATGAAGCACTTCCAAATGGATGGCTGGACGAAGTGCCGGAGGAAAATGATTTACCAGCACAAATGCATCAAAATAACATTAATGTTGGTCGACATGTGAGGCAGATTATTATAAATGAACACTTTGATAATCTGTAATTATTTTCGAGTAATATGTATGTTAATTCTGAATTTGTCTTTATTTCCATTGGCAGTGATTCGTCAATAAAATTAGAAAACAGCAAATGGATATTAGCCAAAATGTACAATTATCTTCGTACCCAATGAGAACACTTCGCATTGAATAGGACAGCTTACTTTAGTTGTTCTATTTTCAACATATAGTTTAATTTTTTTCAGCTTTTTTATTTTCAGCACTTCTTAATTTCACAGTAATTTCGTTTTTATCTGTTCTAGCATGAATTCATTCCTTTCCTTTTCAGACAATGGAAGTCCTGAATATTTCTTATCATACAGAAACATTGTCAAACCTTCAAACAAACATCCCTATACATGTCGAACGGAAATTAAAATTGTTACTATCGGAGGATGTTTGTTCGAGGTTAAACTCTGCCTTTAAAAATAAAACCTTCTGTACAGCTCTTCTCTGATTTTTCCCATTCATTAAACAAAACACATTGGAGGGTTATATTTTGTTTTATTACGTAACTCAGATATTTGTAAATCTAGTATAATTTGTTTTTTCATGTGAGCTTCTTCCTGTCTTCTATTTTCTTCTTCAATTGCCCAAACCTGCTTCTCAAGAAGGTCAATCTTTTTTTTATAAAATGCTTCTTTTGCCAATATTGCAGGATTCATTACCGTTGGCCTTAACTGTCTCTGTAACGGGTTCCTTAAATTTTGTAAGGTGTATAGCTTGACCATTTAGTTTCAATTTCTACAACAAAATAAAGGAATGAAGTTGAATTAAATGAAAAAATATTCTTACTTTAAGAGATGCTGGTCCCGTTGCTTCATTGCCAAGGTCTAAGTTGGTGGTAGAATTTTCCTAAAATTAAAATGTTCATATAATGAGACGTTCGCTAACCTTTTAGTATCACCTACCCCATTGTCTTGAGTGCAATGTAAAACAATTTCCTCACGTGTGGCTTTCACTAGGCTCGCTTTCTTTATTTGTATCATGAATAATCAAAATCTGAGTATAGAAACCAATAAAACATCATTCTAATATATTAATAGCTATCACATACCGGTAGATCAGGAATTTGTTTTCCACATAGTTTGTATGGCCAGTTTCAGTTGTAGAAAAATCATCCGCTTCGTTTCCTGTGTCTAGGTCCTAAAATCACAATTAATAATTAAATTATACTTATGGTAGCTTACCTCATACATCATCACAATCTAAAAATGCTATCAAAGCCCACCACTGTTTTGATGTTTATGATTTTCAAAACATTTTCTATAACTGGATCAATTTATCAGTTACAGGAGGTCCACCACCAGTTCCTTTAATATAAGTACGTTGTGCGGCTACCACTTTCCTTGTTTTTGTTTTCAAATTGTCGTATTTGGACTTAATTGATCCATATTTCTGCGATGGAGAGCTAGGGCATTGAATGCTGCGGTAACTCGCTGCCAGGCTTTGTCCTACAAAAATTATTACTTAGAAACCAGCTTCTTATTGAAATAATATTTTCACTCACCTTTTCATCATTTGTGAACTTGTTTGTGGTCTTATTTTCTATTATATTTTCTCCTTATTAATTAAATCTAAGAGAGTAATTGTTCCTCCACGCTGAAAGAAACACTTTTCTTTTCCTGTCCAATTCCATTGCAAATTCAAAATCAATACTTTCCGTTTTCCGTGAACTACTAAATTTCAAACTATCACTCTGAAGTAATAACTTACGACTCACGACTATTCAACATAAATACACATCATTTTCTTATTTGAATTACTAATGACACATATCACAGGACCACACAACACACGCTTGACATCAAATATTTGAAGTATTACCACATACTGTATTCCAAAAGTACTACTTATCAGAATAGCCAACAGTTATAAAACTTGACGAATGCCGCTTTAAAGGCGACTTTATCTAACAGGAGGTTTTGGTACGTTTATGGAACGGAAGTCGCTTTAAAGTTTACTTTAAAGGACACTTTATCATAAAGCTGACTTCAAATAAAGGAGTCTTTATGATGTTGATTATGGAACTGGCTGTTAATATTTCCAAGAGACTGAAAGTGGCAATTCAGTTGCTAAAATCAAAAACTTGGTACTACGATAACTTCTTATAGTATAGACAAATTCTAGTCACTGCAATGCAAAAAAGCCTATATACCACAGGACTGAAGTGTTTTTTGATTACTCAAGTGATTTATATGCACATCAGTCCCTTGAGCTCTTTGAGCAGCTGAAAAATTTATATTTCTTTTTGAATTGTCAGTTGTCATACATACCAAGTTCCGAGAATCTTCTCATTATTGATGAGACACTGTGACTGAATACTTGAGCTGCATGACTAACTTTCATTTTCTTCATTTTACTGGCATACACATGTCCATCAGTAAGTTTGTAACACATTTTGTAGTCCAATTCTGCAGAGTCCATTTGATAAAAATTAACAATGTGTTTCCATGAAGCTATCTGTCTTCCCTTTTGCCACTCAAAAATTGCATCCCTCTTGAGAAGATTATTCCTAATCCCCTTCAGTAAGTGAGGAGGGTCAAGAAAACCAGCATATCGGTTTTCTTGATTGTTTTGCTTACAAAATATGTCTGTTGTTTCCAGGAGGTATTTTATTGCAGCAGAGTTGATACCCACTTGATCACAGACTGTTGCTACAACATTCAAACCAATACCTTGCAGAGCAGTGATCACTTCTTTGATTTTTACTGCTAGACCATGCCCTTTCAGACTGTCATCAATAAAGTAATAGGCAATAGGTTGTTTCCAATTAGCGAACACACCCTTTACCATAAATACTAGCGCGCTATCGGCAAACTTTTCATTTCTACAACCCTCCCCAAAGTCCTCGAAACCAATTATCTTGTCCATCGTTTTGCTATATGCTAAGCCTGGCTGCAAATATATCTCATCGAACATCAATAAAGACACCTTCTGCTCTTTTTGCATTTTCTAACACTTTCCTTCAAACTTGTCAAAATATTGTTATTCAAACCGCAATCTATACTAATGGAACCCAACATTTTGTTCAGTGTTGTTTTAGTTGGTAAGGTGAACACTTTCTGCAAGATTCTATAACCCTTTGGACTTTGCTTGAATAGGGTGAGTGCCAACAACTTATCTTCTTGAGTGTATCTTCTTCCCTTTTTCTTCTTTTTCTGCTGAGAAATTTGAGAAAGAATGAAATTTTGGAATACTCTTGAGAATTCTGCAACTCGATAAAGTTTGCTGGCTCTGGGTGAAAGCTGGGACGATCTGGTCGCATTTGCCAATTTCAAAAAATGGAGTCTACGTCGAAAAGCTAAAATAAAATTGTTGAAATATAGATAGGTATACAAGAATGCAATAAAACATTTTTAATCTGATTGTATGTAAATGTAATCATATTAATATCCAAGATGGCATATTCTTGAAAAATAGAAAATAAAAAAAATATAAAAAAAAAAGCGTGGGGTGCATGGTATCAATAATTATATAGTACATTACACACCGAGGCAATACCAAGCACCCCATTTTTTTTTTAATATTTTTTTTTTTTATTTTCTATTTTTTTTGTCTGGTTTTCTATAAAAGCGTGTTTTTTTGTTTTTTTAATGTCAAAAAGAATTCTGTCAAAAACAAAACCAAAAAAATTAAGAAAAAGTGTATACAATATACCTTACTGGAAGAAGATTTTGCATTTGGCAGAGCGTTAATGGATTGATTCCATTATTTGGAAAACACTCCATACATCAAATAAACAAGCTAATGTCTCATCATCCTTTTCACAGAACTCTTTTGACATAAGTAAAAAAAGATAACGTTCGAAAAACACTGCGAGAAAAACAGTCAAAAACTGAGAAATTTTCATCTATATTCAAAAATAAAATAAAACGAGAACGGATACAGTTCCCGAAATGTATATAAGAAGTATCTTTGAATTCAATAATTTTTGATAGACAAGAATTAGAATACGGCAAGTTATTGACTAATTGAACATTTTCAATTCGTAACTTATCGGGAAAGTAATTTCTTTGCCCTTCTACAATTGTATAGATTCCTGATCCATTCAATTTTGTTTCCTGATTGTGGAAGGTTATAATCCCCAAAAAAATGTCGAGAATGAGTATTCTACCACAAAAAATAAGCTTCGAATAATAAAAGCAAATAAGTATGTTACCTTTACTGGTTTTTGGTGTCCTGGGCAATGCTTCATTCCTAGAACATCCAGCAGTGGGGGAGTTTTCCTTTGTCACAGGAGCTGTAAAAATGGGGAAATGTTAATAAAATTCAATAAAAAAATGCATCAAAAGTATAATTGCAATAGTGAAGTGTGTTCTTCAACATTCAGAAACACAATGATTAGATTTTGAAGTTGAAATATTCCATAAATCAAATCATCTTTGCAGTTGTCATTAATAATGACAAAATTACATTCGCTACGAAAATAAACATTGTTTTGAGAAGTACTTGAAATTATATCACTTTGTATATGTTTTGTAAAGAGCGATGGACCTCTGGGACAACATTATGAGTGCGTTCCACTAAGCTCTCACAACGATCAAAATATTCTTTCAGCCGTTCAACGTGCGACCACAGGTAAATATTCTTCATCTAAATAACGATCAATTATACTTTCATAATTAATAATACATGGCCTGAGTTTTCGCTTTTCACGATTTTGTAAAATTGCATTCCAATCTTCATTTCATCGAAACTAGAAATAGTTTCTGAAGCATTATTGCGCTGCATCAACAAATACCCAACTGTCGCCATAAAAGACATTTTGATTATATTTAAAAGTAAATTATTAAAATATAAATAAATTAAAACGTAACCTCTTCAAGCTTCTGACTTATTTTCGAGCTCACCATTTGTAATGTTTACATGAACGGTAAATGCTCCAGTCCATTCCACTTGAGTTTTCGATTGTAACGCTTGCAAACAAGTGGTAAAAAACAATAATAAGTACCTGTACTTCCTTGGGTTGCACATAAACTGTCTTCGATTGTTGAACATTCAGTGACTGGACTGGTACATCATCATTTCCAATGCAGTAGAGGAGCTGGGTGTTTCCAACATAGAGTGAGTCTTGTGGATGCCCTTGCACCTTGGAACCATGGTGCAATCCTCTATAGTGTATTCAGTTTCTGCATAAAAAATAAATGTAGTTATAACCTGAATTTCAATAATTAATAATTGAAAAACTCAAAAAAATATTGTATTTGAACAACTTGCGCAAACTTTACATACCTCCAAGATTCCATACCGGTAATGAACCTAATTTTAATCTTCTAGGAAACACTGGCTTTCATGAAAATGTTCTTCACATATCCTATAGTTTTTATACAATTGATTTCTATTCAAAGACTGTAAGTCCTTCCTAGCAATCCTTCGTAACCATATATCACAAATCTGGAAATAAATCAAGCATTGGTTGAGTTTCATGAAAAATAAGAAATGAATGAATACAAAATCAATTAAAAAATACTTACCTGTGTACAGTTAACAGAAAAGCGATGCAAATTAACATTTTTTCCATTGTTACCGCAGGAAGGCACGCAACAATAAAATACCATATTAATCGAATACTTCTTCAAACTTCAAATACCAAGAGCAAACAGAAAAATTCTAAATTGTTTATGTTCCACACGTTGAAGATTATAAACAATGAATGACAGACTGTCATTGACTTGACAGTATTGACGCCCCCCTGGCACGCGCTTGCGTGTTAGTCACTTGAGTCGATCTCAGCGCCCCTTTACGGTTTGGAGTCAACACTAACATCGAGTATGACCTTGATCATATGAGATGATATACCGTGATGTGAACTGTTCATGCATCAATTATCTATTGCATGCGCCTCACGTTTTTCGTTTTGAATATTACAGGTATTTTTCATAGTTTTACATCTTTATGGGGGGGGGGGGGGGCTTTGAAAAATTATTTCATAGTTTTTAGTCCATTTTAGAAACGTGGTATATTAATTTTTTATGTAATTAATTCTGAAAACCAACACTTTGAAACCTGAGGAATCTTTATTATGATAAATATCAAAAGATCTTTCAAGTGGTATGCAGCATCTTCATTCTGCCTAATGTTTCGAAGATGTTGGAAGATATAGTTTTATATAGAACTTTTCCGAATGATAATAACTCATTAAATGATAGGATTTTTCATTAATTTCAATTATTGAAATCTTCCATTGATTGTTGTTTGCACTAGTGAAATAAATAAAAGTAAAATTGTAGCCAGTCAGTGAAATACTTTCAGAAAAAATCACGGACGCATATAAAACACAAAATCTTTTTTTAATTATATCGAAAATACATTGCTCAACGATACATGGTTCTGGTATTTTCAAAAGAGTTGTCAGTGATTCATGTGATTCCTGAAAATAGATTAAATATAAAAAAATGTTTTATAATGATGAACCTGAATTCAATCGAGAATCAAATCCAGGTCCTCTCGCAGATATTTGGCGTAGAATTCCAATACTTGTTCAAACTGTTTATTCGGCAGAGCTGCTGGTAGACAGTTTTTGGCGATTCCATAAGCTACAATTTTTTCAGCGCCCAGTTTGATCTTTTCCTGGACAGTAATTAAATCAACACCAGTTAGTTTTTTAAAATGCCAGACTATAACACTTTTTCTGAACAGAACTGGCCATTTACTTTTCACGTCGGCAATTGTAGGAGGACACTCAATTGTATTCAAAAATTGTCTCATTTCTGGATAAGTTTTCTGCAATAAGGCAAAAAATTTGTCTTCCTCAATATCAGAATAATTTAATTTGTCCATATTCGATGAATTGACTTTCTCCACTGGCGGAGCCCAATTTGAACAACCTGCTTCCACATTCTCTTTTTTTTTTCAGAAGGCTAGGTTTGAATTAAGCTGGTGAAAGATTTCTTCTGTGTGGCCTATTCAAGTAGTGATTTCGATCTGACAGCTTTGTTATAGCTGAGTGAGTACCATCGCCTATGACCACGCCATCGTTGTCGATATCTCTAAAGGTATTAGGATATTTCTCTAACAACTGCTTTGCAACATATTTGAACGCTTTCATAGGAATTTTTGTTTTGATCTGCCTCATTTCATGAACCACTGTATGGATAATTTGCTTTTCTCTTTTTCCCTCTTTGCAGTGATTCAGGACATCGAATGTTAGTTTATTCCAAGGAATCTTGAAATTTGACCAATTAAAATCCATATTGGTATCAATGAGAATTGTGCTATTAAATATATCAATATTTTATAAATTCTCATTTATGGTCTCATCACCGAAATTTGGCATAAAAACGTCAGCAGAGGAACTTGTATTAGAACTAGTACTTGCATTTGAGGAACTTTGGTAAAAGATTCACATCTGGAACTTTCAGAGGTCCATAATTCATCCCTTTGCAATAAAATCAATGTTTCTTTATTCAAAAGAAACAATACTTCATCATCATCTACAGGAGTTCCATCTGATTCTAAAACCAATTGTTCTCCGACCATGTCCAGTTTTGGTGATGCTGAAATATCATTTCATTAAATTTTATTTTATCAAAAGAGAAATAATACAAGCACATTCCATAGAATATTCCATAAACCAGAGCATCAGGTATAAACTATCTAATCTATGGTGAATAAAAATTCAGAAATGTAAACTTCGGGGTATTTGATGTGCGTGAGTACGTGAGTGAACGATCAACCCTTCAAATCCTGTCATATGAATACAGAAAACGAAATGATGATGAAGAAATATAATTCATCCCAATTTTCCAACACATATAAAGTATGCTTACCTATGGATATCAATGTAATGAGTATGTTCTCTTTTCCTTTAATCAAGACCATCGTCTTTTTTTTTCTGTCCTGACCTTGAATATGTTTCCATTTGTTTTACTTGCAAGTAAAAATGCGATTAAGAGTTCTGATTCGTCCTCGGTAGAAATTGTAATTATTTATCATGTGCGATATATTTGGAAATGAAAAGTAATAATTTCGTATCTAGGTATTGAGACTACGCAATTTATTTATCGAAAACAGATACTGACTAATGATTTGAAATAACGCTATGCTTAAATAACTTGAGTCCGAAAAGTTTAAATATAATAATACTTTTTTTGGTTCTTATCTGGTGAGATGAAATGTTTTCACAATTCCTCTAGTGATCGAAACTATGTATACATTTTTGAATAGTTGCAACTGCAAACAGAATATTTTTATCGCAAATTTTCATGAAACCAGATAAGTAGGTAGGTACATGAATCATCGTTTTGGATAGATAACATTGATCAGTGTTACATTTCTGAAATCATGTGATGTGATTTTTCATTATGTATGCGATTCCTGTTTCTAATTTTCATTCGCATTTTCACAACGTAGCTGAAAAAAAAAACGAAATTGTGAAGAAATACGGAGGCATTTGAAAAATCCAACTTCTACGTTATTTTAACGAAAATCTTGTGCAAAGTTCAACAATAGTGTGATATCACAAAGTTATATTTTTATCAGTATGCACATTTACAAGTCGTCGACCTGAAAATAAAGAGTGTTCGTATTTCCACAGATTCATTGGTAAATTCACAAGAAATGTGATTTCTGTTACAAGGTCTTGTAATTTCATGGACAAGTGGGTGAGGTGATTGTGATTTCATGATGTGAATCCACATATTGATAAAGTGAATTTACTATATATTTGTAAATTCAACGACTGGCTGTAATTTTTTATTGTATTTTTTTTTATTGAAATTTTACAATATGAATTTGTTTTACTGATTTATATTGAAAATTCACCAAAGGCATATGAAATTCACAATATTTCCGTACAAACACAACATAATAATCAAAATGCTTGTAGATATAGCTTGTTATTGTTGGCAAACATGGAATTACAGCATATACCTGTATTATTTCCGGTCAGTTTCGAACTAAACTCACATTGTAATCCTGAGATTTTTTTCAGTGTAATACAGGACATGCACCACATCTCTTTTATGTAGCGGAGTGGGCACAATGAAGGTCACACTTCGTTTGGTTCCAGCCAGTCGACCTTGGGGTACATGATGCGATTCACTCCATACTGGAACGTCAGAGTGGATTCGTGTGAAGGTCACCTTGAAAATGTTTACCCGTTCACATATCCCAATGTCACCTCAATGTCATACAAGATCGAATGTGGGATGAACAATAGACCCTCTCCCCCCAAAGCTCAAGGTCATCCCAAGGTGATGAGTGGTTTGAACGATATGCCCTCTCCCCCAATGGTCAAGGTCATCTTGAGGTGAAGGGTGTCTAGAACGATATGTCTCTCCCCCAATGGTCAAGGACATCTCAAGGTGAAGGACAGACAACGTTGGGTGGTCAGGGTCGTGGGTGGAGATCCGGCCTAAATCTCCTACTCATGTCATCTTCTAAGAAGAGCCCCTTGCTAGTTTTGCGCTGTCGATTTCAATACTTACTGCACAATGAAAAACACATAGGGCATAATGAAACACTCATGGGGCTCCGTGAAATGTTTCATTGTGTCCCAAACTCCTCTGTTTCAAGGCACCCCAAACACGCCATTTCGGTTTTCCCTACTCTCTACCAACGTGAAGCAGTAGAAATGCGGAAGTCGGGCAAAAACTCAAGGAATACATGTACAATGAAATGCTATAAGAGACGATTTAATTAAAAATCACGCGTGTCCACTCGCGCGTTTTGATTTGTATTGCGCCCACAAGCGGCGTTTCACGCGCGTTCTTACGCGCGCATGTGATGAGACGGATTTGGTCAGTATTAAAAATGGACTCGGATACAGCGGTTGTGTTGTGGCTTGCATACCGTCGATGGAGACGTCGTAAACGAAGAGAAAGTCGACGATTTAACGTGCATCCCATTCTACGTGACAGAATGACGCATAGTATGTTTATAACTTTATACCCAAAACTCAGAGAACATAGTGAAAAGTTTTTCAACTACTTTCGGATGTCAGTAGCATCGTTTGATGATTTACTAGAAATTATTAAAGAAGATTTTACTCAATGTCAAAATTATGTGGTACGGGATACTGTTTCTGCAGAAGAAAAACTCGTGATTACTTTGAGGTAGTATTTTTTATTGCTTTGGTAATTATAAACTAAGGCCCAATTTAACAAAAATAAATAATTTGAACTAAGTACTTAACATTTAATTTAGTTATCGTACAGTTCCATCAATTCAGATTCATTGGAATCTTGGGTATGTGCCGGTGATGGGGTTGTTTGGTTTTTGTAGCTAGACGTCGTTGGTGGGGTAGACGCAGTGCAATAACCTCGATTGTAAGTCGAAAACGTTGCAGGTGGAAACGAAAGATGTTGAAGGGTCTATTGCGGTATATCCTGTTTCTCCAAAATACTCTCTCTGTCCACGTTGTGTCATTTCCATTTGGTAATGATATTGTGTCGGAGGTTGGTAGGCAGAACGAGCAGCTGCAGGTTTAAGACACAGAGCTTGTTGAGCTTGTATTACCTTCATTAATTCAATTTTTGTTTGAAGTCTGTTTTCCTCTGGGACTTTAAGAAGCTCTTCGTGTAAGGACAAACAAAATAGTTTGTCATCATCTGACTCCATTTGGTTTGATGTCTGTGGCTGATTTCCAGGTGCTAAATTTGTTTTTATGGTGGAGAGAAATTCTTCGTCGGCCGCATTTATTTTTTTCTTCTTTCTCGCCTGACTACGTGGAGGTCTCATTACATCTTCCCCATCGCCCGAAAAGTCCTGTTCTTCAGCTACAACAGACGCGGTGTTGATGTTGCTGTCAGTTATTTTATTCCGTGTCGATCTTTCGAGGAACATAAAACGTTCAAAATAAATATATTTGGCTTTGCCGGAGGCTCCTGATCCAGAGGGTGTGGTTTTCTTCTTCATTTCTCTTACAAAACCATCACGCAACCCTTTCCATTTCTTCTGCAATAAAGTACCTGTAAACAATAAAAAGATTGGAATAAAATAATAATTCACATGTAACTTTCTTTTCAGATATTTGGCTACAGGATGTTATTTTGCGGACCTGCATTATGCCTACAGATTAGGAAAGTCTACAGTTATCGAAATAGTACAGAAAACCTGTTACGTCATATGGAACAAACTGCAAAATATAGTAATGAGAGAACCAACGAAGGCTGAATGGAAAGAAATTTCAAAACAATTTCAAAAATACACAAATTCTCCAAATTGCATTGGCGCCATTGACGGAAGCATATCCGTATTATAAAACCTAACGATTCTGGATCTCTTTTTTATAACTATAAGAGTTATTTTTCAACTGTTTTGTTGGCCGTATGCGATGCAAATTATTGTTTTATTGCAGTGGACATCGGCGCATATGGAAAAAGTAATGACTCCACAATTTTTAAAGACTCTGTTTTATATAAAAAACTTGTCGAGAAAACTTTAGGTATTCCAGATCCAAAGCCAATATCGCAAACAGTTAGAACTCCCTTACCCCATGTCATAGTAGGAGATGAGGCGTTTAGTCTGTCTAAAAATATAATGCGCCCTCATTGCGGTAAATCTCTAACAACCAAAAAAAGAATTTGCAACTACCGCTTATCCAGGGCCCGGCGTTACATTCAATGTTGCAATGGCATCTTGGTAAATAAATGGAGGATATTTCATAGACCGTCGAATGTAGGCATAGAGTTTGCAGAAAACATCATGTGTTCTTCATAACTACGTAAGGTTAAGGGATGGCTATAGGTATGATCACACTCTCTACGAAACGTCACTGAGGCAGTGAGGCCTAATGCGAGATCATTGAATACAAGAGATAGATTTGCTGATTATTTTGTTGACGAAGGCAAACTCTCTTGGCAAGATCAAAATGATATAGTCTATCAATGTATGTAGTCCTAAGAAATAATATTATTTAATAAACTATTATTTACTTACCTAAAGTTTTTTTTCTCTTCGGAATCACCAGCTTCACAAAAAATTTCTACTATTTCTTCCCAGTTCCTACGTTTTGTGATTCTATTAGAATAATCTGATGATTCCAATCCCATATAGCTACCCTTTTCTCAATTTCGTCAATAAAAAGTTCAGTAACAAAGTTATCACGCTCCATTCTGAACCGAATACGTCCACTCGCCACGGACACGCGCGTAGTACTGGACGCAGCAATGGTGCCGGAGTATCTCGACTCGCGCGGCGCTCGCGCGTAAAACGAGCAAGTCGAGAGTCCCGCTCGTTGCGAGCGTTTCACGCGCGTGTGAGGAAACGCGCGAGAGCATCTGGACGGAATGTATGTAGCTCTAGTAACTCGCGCGAGTGACAACGCACGAGGCCGCTCGCGCGTAATACGCGTCATCTGGACAGGCTCTTACCTAGAGGCGAAAATCCGTTGGCGGAAAATTTTTTCTTTCACGACGAAAAACAGCACCTCACTTCGTCAAGTCTGGCACGCAACTGGTGAGGAGGGGGCGATCAGCTGGCTTTGTTGGGAGCGGCCCGCAGCGCTTACTGCCGGAATCCCGTTGCACAAGACCCTTCTGTACGTCCGGTACACGAACTGTTTCACTGTGCCCCGTGGTCCATTGTGCCCCATCCTCCCCTACATAAGGGCACTTTGAGGTAAAGTTTCAACTTGCACTGATAAAAATTAAATAGGTTCTTTGTTTTAGTTCCAAGACAAAGGGTCATCGAGTTTGGCAAGTTGCGGACATTTAAGGTTTTTCTTCAGGAGAACCTGCAGTTCTTATAAATTTAATTAGAAAAAACCAGTCACACAAGTCATCCATTTGAAATATCAGATACTGTGTTTTATCGATAGATCTACCAAAAATTAATTTTGAAACTCTAAGAACTGATGACGCGTAGAATGTATTATATAAGGAAACTATAACTTGATATAGAAACCATCACTTGTTGGTGATGTTGTGTACGGTAATTTTTTCTATGTATTAAATTCACTGGATTCAATCAATATCTTTATTGCTTCTAATGATAACAATATCATATAGCAAGAGTTGTCAATTGGTTACATAAAGTGGCACAGTTAATATTATAAATATTCGCTATTGAATAAAAAAATGGCAATATTGGATATCTTACAACACAACACGAAGAATGTGAAGTGAAATCTATATAACCACACCTACAAATTTGATACTTTTGGTTCATCAGTTTTTTTAAATTGTTCCTGACATCTGTTCAGTTCCTGTATCATCTACTGTAGGGTAAATATATGCATCAGGGAATTGAACTTAAAAAATTGTAAAACAACGTGCTTTCATTCCTTACAGGTTATTATTTTGGCGATATCTTTTTTGTGGTTCCATTTTCTGTTTTCATCTAAACAAAAATTTCCAAACATGAAATCAGTCACAAAAAAGTATGAAGTAGGGTAGACCAGGGACAATTGAAACATTTTAGCTACATTATTTTTTTTCTGCATTATCGCAAATTTCTATAATATGAAGTTACTGATAGAGAGCAAATTTAGTTGGTTTTCTATAAATATAATAAGTTTCTCCCAATAATGAAACATATACCTGGGACAATTGAAACAACATGTGGACTATCCACATAAATATTTATTCTTGTCATGATACTTAATGAAACAGAAAGTGTAAAATGTTTATTCCGACAAGCAATTTTGACAAGTATAAAGATCTTCTTGTTCATACATTCTTCGTGGGACCAATTACTACACTGAATACATTGTACCCATTTCTCTCCAGGGTGGCTATTACTGTACGGTTCCAAGCAAACCAAGCAGAAACAATTTTCTTCATCGCTGTCACTTTGATCATGATAATTTTTGCTTTTGGTATTTTTGGACTTTTGAACTGGTTTCTGCTCATCTTTTAACTCGGTAAGTTTCTCTTAATTTGCTTTTTCTTTTTCAAATCATACTTCTCTGGCATTTTTTTCAGGAGTGTCCGTATAAATTGAAGATTTCCTACTTTTTCGTTTGCTACTTGTTTTTCTAGGAAGGGCTTTCGGAAATGGTCTAACGACTTCTGGCGAAAAATAGCCTTTGATGTGCTTGGTCCTGGGTCAGCATCTGAAAATAGAGCCTTCGAACTGCTTGGCAAAGCTGGTGGAATGTGACTGCTCAGTGTTGCTGGTGGAATATGAGTGCTTCGAGTTGTTGGTACAGTGTGATTGTTTGGTGATGCTCGCAAAATATCATCGTTAAAGGAAGATGACAAAGTTTCACTGGTACTTACTTCTGAAGCTATTTCAGTGGCGTTCGGCGTTGTGTTACCAGGAGCTGGTCTATCCGTTACATATGATAGAGCAAAATGTAGTTCTGTGAATATATCTCTATTGAAGGGGCATATTCCAGTGCAATTAAATCCAGCTACAATATTGGAATGTGTGAGAGCCAATGGCAGAGCTGATTTGACGATACTAGGGATGTTATAAATGGTCATCGTTTTGCCTGGGTTATTTCTCATCCAGGCATCGCAACTTGAATTTACAGCCTTTTTAAAAGGACCGAAAACGGATCTGTCTAATGGCTGCAGCTTATGCGAGCAATGCGGTGGAAATGACAAGACAACAATACCATGTTCTCTGCAGAACTCAAGCAATGTATACTTATGTGCGATTGATGGTTGTCGAGTAAGAGTAATACCTTTTCTCGATAGAAGCGTTTGTATGTTTTTGAAAATGGTTAAGGTATATCAAGAACTCCTCTTCTTGCATCCAGCCACTCGCATTGCCCGCTCCAATACACCCCACTGGACCGTCACGGATGAAGTGATCCGGGTATTTTTTTCGTGGAAAAATAAAAATTGGAGGCACACTGTTACCAATAGCATTTACAGCTAAAGCAACGGTTACCAAGGTTCCTCTTTCCCCCGATGTTAGTGCACCTACCTGTTTGGTTCCTTTTTCAGCTACAACTCTAGTAGGTTTTTGAACCGTTGTGACCCTCGTTTCGTCGATATTATAAATATCTTTCGGTTCAAATTTGTACCTATCCATGACATTTAACAAGTTGTCATAAAACAGTTTAACATTTGTGACGTTAAAACAGGTTGCTCTTGATAAGCTTGTGGCTTGAGCACAGCGGATAGCCCATAGAAACAGGAATAGCGGATCCTTGCTCAATTGCTTCCTTTTTCTTCTTGACAAATCTACTCAATGATACGTAATAAAGTTTGAATTTTTCTGCCGTACATCTTATCGAAGTATGATTTGCAGTAATCTCTGTATATGCTTCTTCATATGCCGAAATGGGTTTTAAACCTCTTTTCGTTTTCCTCACTCTTACTCGTGGCATCCTAAAACAAAATAACTCCTTTAAACACCCTAATTTTATCTATAATACAATTAATTTAACAAAATTGACGATGGAGACAATTGAAACATGTTTCAACCGTCCCCCTTGGCATCTGTTTCAATTGTCCCAACACATTTTCAGGTAAACATTCAAATATTTTTTTACTATCGAACACCAGTAATAATTCAAACTGAAGGATGAAAGGAGACATACCAAACATACTGATGAAAATTATGAAAGCTGGATACTTACGTCGTTATACCTGGTAACAGGCTCTTTCTATCAATGGAAAAGTTTACTTCGGTAGCGAGAAATCACGTTATGTTCGATGTACACAACCACTCTCAACTTTTGCTAGAGGTCAACTGATGGCTAGCTGCAGCATCTTGACACGTTTCAGTTGGTACAAGTGCGCATGATTAAAGCCACGAAATCCTTCCAATATGGCGGTTGTTTCTATTGTCCCCTGTTTCAATTGTCCCGGGTCTACCCTACTTGATTTTTTTTGAGCAGATAAAATAGAAAAACACAATACCTACTTATGTTCTAAACTTATATTCAATGGAAAATATATTCGAAACACACTAAATAAACTTAACGTTTATATTCTTTGGTACTGAAATAATACTCCTTATTTTTTTTTAAATTGGAACAAGTTTTTCGAGGTCAATCTTCGCAGAAATCACATATAAAATCTTACTAGAAACTTCCGCGTATGTCATCCCAGTAAATTTTGTACATCCTAAATGGAACCACCTGGGACACAAGTCACATCCGACGTTTTTTTCATTTTCCTCTCCAGTTTCACTATCAAGTTCTTCTTCTTAGGTTTCACATTTTTGTTTCAACATTTTGATCTTTACTAGTGAGTACGCTTGATTGACCCTTCATAACATTCTTCGCTTGTTTTTTTCACCTGTCTAATTTCCTCTTTTTCTTAGCATTCTCCCTCTCCTCTTTCTTTCTAGCTTTGTCTCTGTAATGTTTTCTCCACGCTTCCGAAGAAATGGCACTCGGCAACTTTTCTGTTTTATATTTACTAGTTGTCTTTTTCTCTAGTAGTTGTGGATATACCAAATGCTTCTCAAATTATCCTCCTCCTGTAGAAAAGCCAATATTAGATGTGCTTGCACCATCACTGTCTTTATTGCTAGAATCGTCAGCATATGATGATGTTCTAATTGGTTGAAGTTTCTCAAGGGCCTTTTCAGAAGGATCAATCGACTCTTCTTCAAGATTATATATGCTGGAACTAATTTCAGAATCATCTAGTTTTTGTCTACCCTTATCATTGAATCCATTTCTATCATGGCTGAATGACATCATAACTTTCGCATTCTCTACCATTTTCTGAGAAACTGTTGTCATATTGTTGGAAGCACCTTGTTCTTGGCTGAAAGTTCGAATTTCTCGTTTCCTCCCAGATTCTTTGAAAATGTACCCAATTCTTCATTCAGTGTAATATTTTGCAACACTATAATGGATGATGTCTTGGAATCTGCCTTTGTAACTGCATTAACACTACCTATGGTAGCGTTGTCTTCGACGACAGAGTTGGAAATAATAAATTCTATTTTATCTTCCTGAGAAATATTTCTGGATGCCTTCTGAGAAAATCAGAATACCATTTCTGACCAGGTCGGCCATCTTTAAATGGAGTTTTTAGTTTCTCTGCATTTACAATTTTTTGTACAAAGGTGAGAAGTTCATCTTTTTGAACAGAAAATCCATATGCAGAGAGTTAGATAACCAATTCGCCAACTTTATCTCATTTTCAATGCTCAAAATTGGATCTGGTCCCATTCTCTTGCATGTTTCAGGAACTTTTCCTTGGATACGGTCCTGGACAGTTGATTTGGGAACTCCGTACTTTTTGCATGTTTCCCGTAATTTGGCGCCATTTTTCACTGCTTGGACAGCATGGATCAAGCTATCTCCCCTATATTGATGCAACTTTTTTTTACTCTTGTGCTCATTGAAAAAAAAACGCATCGATATATGCAGAAATGATGAGTAAAATTCCAGTGCCCCACAATTAGCATGCTACACATATAGTCATGTTATCCAGAAGTCGGACAAAATGGAGCAAAATTTTCCATTGTAAACAGCCCATTACTTTTGTCCGTATACTGACTATGATTGAAAACATGTACAAATTGTTACAATAACAGATAGAGATGAGCTATTTAACTCATAAGACAGATAGAAAAAGATGAAGTTATGGGAGAAGTCTGTCTCCAGTGGTCGGACAGGTCTCCGTCTACTAGCATTTGTATCGAATTCAGTTACCGGCCACCGAATTATACTCAATGATAAAAGTATCCCATTATGATATTAACTAGGATATCTTCAAACTACTTTAAATGCATCTAAAGCAATGTAAACTTAAAATATAAGGGTTTAGAACAATTTACATACCTTTCAGATTTGCAATACCGATCACGCCCACTGGTTTATAGCACCATAACATGAACAGACTTAACTTTAACCGCCATCTAATATTTTTAGGTTTTAACTGTGGGGTGGGAGAGTTGTCTGTCCGAGTGCAATTTAATGGACAACTACTAGCAATCGATTATACTGGCGAAATGTCTGTTGAACTGAAGTTGATTAAAAAAAAAACTACGATTTGTCCGACTACCGGTGGTGTCCGGTTTACTGGCGAATCCACCCTATGCGTGAATGGGCCCCGGACTACGTGAGCTCATCATATTCATTAATTCGTCTAAAAGTAATGAGCTTTTGACGAAGAATTAAATCTAACAAGAATTATTCTGTCATTTATGATTGTTAAGTTTAGTCCGCAGTGGATTTTTAAACCGGCCTCAATGGCCAACTCGAGTTTTTTGCCTCCTGCCTTCTTTATTCGGTCTCGAGCTTTCTTAACAATTCCAGATTCAAAAGAATTTTTTATCCTTCTCTCAAAGATCGAATTATACCAAATTTTTGTTTAGCCCAAGCTGCCACCTTCTCACCAATGCTAGCGTCCTTCGACTTGACACGAGTCCAGGCACCAGTTCTTCATTTGCTCTATGTCTCGCGTCAATATCTTCAAGATTCAGATTGTATGCTATGTCGTGTTTCTTACAGAACTTATCCAAAGGGTTGATACTGGGATCTTTCCTTGCTAGTGTTTCCTTCAGCCTTGCACCGGGTCCACAATATTGGTAACCCGGCAGATGTAACTCAACAGGTAGTTTATTAATCAATGTGTTTATTATACCAGCTCCAGTAAGTAGTATTTTTGACTCGAGAGCGAGAGCACTCAATATGTCTTTTCTGTACGGCGAGTGGCATTGAAATACATGATAAAAATAGTTGCTCGCCATTAAAACACTCAAATATGAGACTTGTACATTTAAGAGAAAAGCTCACAGTTGATAATCTAGACGAGAAAATAGGAGGTGGGGAACCCAGCAGAAACGGCATGGTTCATTGCTGTCTTCTTCTATCAGAGGAATCATTGTAGGACCTTCATACTTCAGCAAGGGAAGGCATAAGGATATAGATAATTTTTACCTGGTCCAAACCTATAGTAGGGTACCATAACAAATCGTAAGGGACAATGCCAACTTTTTGGTATTATTCAAACAGGATGAAACGGATCTCAGACATGTTTATTCAGACCATGTTGCACCGGATGTAACATTCACGCAATTTCTTCAGATGTGTGGGGAGTGTTGGAAAGAAAAATGGTTTATGGTAATGAGATAGAAACTGTAAGGGATTTGACACAATTATTTATCCCTGAAGATTGAAAGTAGTTCTTCAGTTCATGGGTGTATCGACTATCTTTTTGAATCATGACCTTCGATGAAGACATCAATGATGAAGCGCAAACACGAAGCAACCGAGTCGGTGAGGAAAAAATTCAAATCTGTCAAGTCCAGGCATGTCGAAGATAAATTAGAACTCGAGAAATTTCATGAGTCTGTAATGAAACCCTTACAAGCTCTTTCCACCTTGACGAAACAGAATGTTTCTCCTACGAATGCCCCCGGTATCGAAGATCATTCGTACATACTGAGAATAACAAAATAAATTATGTAGGTGTAGTTCCATTCGGACACTGAATACACTCCATCAGTGGCTTCTACAAGTTGGACGGAGAGTGGTAGTGATGATTACAGTTACATTATACGATCATACATGGAGGCTTTGAAAAATGGAGGAAAGGAGTTTGACATTCAATACGGCGTACGTATTGACCCTTCGACTGAAAAGAGTTACATAGGGAATGTGGAGATACGGTTCACTGATGAAGAAATCTCGCTGTGGAATGATAATGCAAGGACAGCATCATTCAACGGGGGTCTGAGCTCTTTGAACTAATATTCTTATGGCTTCGCCAGCCAGCACTCAACTCAAGAATAAAATTCGAAGATCTGCAGTCATATAAAAATAATCTGATAGTAAAGCTGCGTATAAAGGCTACAATTCAAGCAAAGGACTAGAAATCCAACAGTACGCGGAAATTTGTTGAAATAATATCTCCATTACTCAATGAAGAGAAGGGTGATACCAGCAATATAATATCTACACTCAAACTCAATAATAACAATAAACGATCGAAGAGAGAAACTGGTTATATGCAGGAACTGCGACAAAGAAAAAGTTTAAAATATAGGAGTACTGGAATAAACCAATGGAACTCATCGATAGGCTGCGTATTCTTTGGAGTTCCACGTCAGCCGGCCATACCAATCACAAGAATGAAATAGAATCCATAATAGAAGAGCTACGAGAGGAGGGCAACATCCATTGATCATAATCGTTGAGGAACAGGTTATTTAACTTTGTACAGTTTCAAAAATTGTCAGTTTCAGAAGTAGCGTCCAAGACGAAAGATGAGCAATACTATAGATAAATTTGGTCAAAAGGGTAAACGGGGCGGGAATTACGTGCGAGGACCTGCAGGTATTGGATTCAAATTCTCTTCAGATGATCAGTATGATATGCAAGGTAGACGATTAAAAAACACCGGAGAACCAGTGGGGGATAGAGATTCTGTAACACGATCATATCTGGGTAAAACAATAGGCGGAACTAAAAAACTAATTCTTGCTGCTGTACAAGAAGGCATCTTTAATATTTCTCGGTATTTTCGAAGGACCTCTGACGATAAAAGTCAGTTACACCTTATATATATTATATATATATATATATATATATATATATATATATATATATATATATATATATATATATATATATATATATATATAAATGGAAAGAATTTAGTGGACATAGCCCTCAGAGAAAAGAGTTAACCGTAGACACGTGTTTCGGGCTCTCGGCCCTCATCAGTACGGTGGAGAAGTGCGAGGATGAACAACACTTGGTAGAAAACGACAAATCAGCGGAGTCAACAAACAGAAGCCAGCCGCTCATTTGTGGTTTCGGTCAGCAGACCCTGACTTCCAGGGCAACAACCAACGTCACCACGGAGGCAGCTATAGCTACCTGCGTGACATCCGAGTCCAGGAATATATATATATATATATATATATATATATATATATGAAAGAGAGTAATCGAGGGAACTGTTAAAAACAAAATGGAAAGAATTTAGTGGACATAGCCCTCAGAGAAAAGAGTTAACCGTAGACACGTGTTTCGGGCTCTCGGCCCTCATCAGTACGGTGGAGAAGTGCGAGGATGAAAACACTTGGTAGAAAACGACAAATCAGCGGAGTCAACAAACAGAAGCCAGCCGCTGATTTGTGGTTTCGGTCAGCAGACCCTGATTTGTACAAAATGGGGGAGGACGAAGGATATCCTTTGAACCTCAAGTTTTTATGATTAAAATTTTAATCTAGGGTCAAAAGATAGATGCAAATGATAGCATACAAAAAAAAATATGTCTCAGTCCATATAATAGACTGGAAGATAACAGTGAAAGAACAAAGATAATAGCAATCAAATCTGCTATTCTGGATTTAAATTTTCAAGTTAATTTTAATAATTTACAAAAATTATTATCAATGAGCAAAATTCAAAACCAAACAAACAAACCTCAACCAAAACGTTCTTTTAAAATTCCGTTAAATTTTGAAAGAAAGACGCTTTGATATGGTGATTAAATGTACTTGAAGAGTTTAAAAAAATGGAATAAGTAAAGGTAATCCAAAAGAAATATAAAAATTTCCTTGAAACTTTGCCATAGAAAAAGTATAGTATTTTAAAGCGAAATACTCTAAAGTTGCCAGAGAAAAAATATAGTACTTTAAGCAATATAATTTAATGTTGCCAGAGTAAAAATATAGTATGTTAAAGCAAGTACCATAGGAAAATATAGTGTTATGAACCAAAATATCGATCAGGCCCTAGAGCAAATTATACCAATCAGTTAAGATAAGAAGAAAGAGACCGCACGTCTTTCAGTGCACAACTCATAAAGATAATTTCGAAATAGGGCGGCAATTCCCTTTTCAAATCGATAAGCCAGGTAATTCTCAAAAAATTGAATGAATTTCCCTGCTCTTGGCGACAAGGTAGTAACTGAAATGAATTGATTCTACAACGATCAAAAATCAAATAACCTCCACTGTGAATTGAATGAAGTAAATCGATAAAAGGAACTTATTAAATGTGAATCAAATTTTATGCTTGAGGAATATATTAAATCGAGTGTTCTAAGACAAGTAACAGAGTACAATCCTCTCCAGAAGCAATTCTTTCTCAAGAGAAAACCAAAATAATCTCATAAACGTATAGTTATGAAATTAAATAAAAAATTGCTTACCAGAGAGCTGTCCTATAAGGTACTGCAGAACTGTCCCAGAAAAGTCGAATACACCCTTTGCAATCGGAATCCTTGGAATAATCACCCTGGTCCTGTGAGGTAAGCGCTAATCCACTCAAAATTACCAATTATCTGGTACCTAAAAATGGGAAAAGCGTAGAACTGATTTCCAAAAAAAATTAGTTGCAAATGATCTAAACGGATTCTACGTTCAGACACATAGACATGTGCACTTAATGCTTGCCCAAAATGGCCGAAATAATTTTTTTTTTTTGTTTTTTCTTTACTTAAATCCAAAACACAAATCAATCTTGATAGAAATTAGACAAAGTAAGATATAAAATAATATGTAAGTTATTTAATCGGAAATTTACTGATAATTCCAAAAGTGACGAAAATCTTACATTATTGAATTTATACGTAACCTTAAAAATTACCATCCAAGAATTCGAAAATTCCAAGCGGATAAAAAGCGAAAAAATAATGTTAATCATCTACAACATTAATTGCAAGATAAAGAAAATAATTATACTGCACCAAATTCAACAATGATAGTATTCAATTTAGAAATCGTAAGGTACCAAATCAATTCACTCACCACACCCGCCTTTGTTGAGGTTCAATCGAAGAAAGAGATCGATCATCTTTCGGTTCGAACAAATCACCAATTCTACCTGGGTTTTTTCACAAACTATTCTCGGGTTTTTCTCTATTTAAAAACACTTATGGAAAAAACAATGCTCAAGTCGAAAACAAGGCGATCAACTTGACACGAATATGACGGTCAATAATAAAGCGCGCAGTTTCGAGGTTCACGATCTGAGCAGTGACTACTGACCCGTACCACCGTAAAGATAACCAGAAAAGTTATTAGAAATTGGTTATTTATAAGGAAGTAACGAAAAATTCGTTACAAATGTTCTCATAACTCTATTTTATTATTAAGAAGTTCCAATGAATTGTAAACTACTGTGAAATTAGTTTTATATATATATATATATATATATTGTTTTTTCCTTGAATCCTTTTGTATTAATTTTGAGGAGTTTCTTGGGTTATTTGATTCGTTGTATAAAGGTCCATTTGTTAATAGAATACGATTCGTCCCCGGCCGGGGACATTTTCAATTCTTTATTTTTTTCGTTATTTTTCAGGGCTGACATTTTCGGAAATAATGTATAATGTAATTTTGTGAAATAAGTAACTCAACAGGTAACATACCTTGGCATAATGTTTCATGTAGAACAGTTTAAGTTGAAAAAAAATACGAATATATATATATATATATATATAACATGCTTCTTTTATTATTCTGGAACGAGTGTATTGCTTTCGTCTGGTTGTGAACGGATGTTTTGTGCGGGTGGATGTGACGTTTGCTTGTAAGGGTCGGAGATATTCGGAGGAGAAGTCAAGTTTACAAACGGTTATTGTTTAGTTGTGTGTTTGATGGTAACGTTAGGGGTGAGTGTTTTTTTTTTCCTTTTTCTTTAATTTTGTTTATATAGTTGGGTATGATGCTTTTTTTGTTTTGTTATTATTGCTTATGGTGGTTATAAAATGGTGTGGTAAATTTTATAAGGTTACCAATGTCTGTTCTGTCTTCTTTTGTTTTTCTGGGTTGGTTTTATGCTTAAAATGCTAGTTTTATTGAAATTAGGGTTGTGGTACTCATTTATGATGTGTTTGTTTAGTGCCGTGCTTGACTTTCTTATATATTGATGCCCTTTCAGTCTATTTTCTAGTAATTGTGACGTCATACCTATATAAACTTTTTCACACTCATTACATGGAATGCTGTGAATTACATTCGATTTTTTCATAGTTGGGGTTGTACTTTTTAGGGGCGTAAAAGGTTTTTAAAGTGTTGTTTGATTTTGACAAATTTGTAATTAATTTTTCGTGATGTTAATGTTTTCTAGAGAAATGGTACGTTGGGAGGGGTATAGTTAGTATCTTTTCGTGTTTAATTGTGGTTTTATTTGGTTGTATAATTTATGGGTTCTTTGTTTTATGATTTGGTTTATTAGTTTGATTGCGAAGTTGTTATTCATTAATGTTTGTCTACATTTTTCAGGTGTTTTTCGTAGAGTGGGTGGGTTATATGATTGCTGGTTAGTTATGCTAATAATTCGCCTTTTTTTGGTTGAAGGGGTGTATGAGTTAAAATTTAAGTATCTTCCTGGCCAGGTAGTTTTTGTGTACCATTTTGTGAGGATTTTTTTAATTTTTTCCAATGAGGGTCATGTCTAGGAAGTTTATTTCGTTGTTTTTTACTTCTTCAAATGTGAACTGTAATTTTGTGTTGAACGCGTAAAATGCTTTCAGGACTCCATCTTTAGGGATAGCCATTATGCAGTCGTCAACGTTTCTCTTGAAAAACGGTATATGACAATTTAACTTTTCTATGACAGATTCTTCTAGTGATTCCATAATTAGTTGTGCAATTGGACTTGATATAGGGGGTCCCATTGCACATCCATCTAGTTGTTCAAAAAATTTGTTTTTATATTGGAAGAAGTTGTTTTCAATGTTAAGTTTACTGCTTTTGTGAATTCGTCGAACGGTAAAAGGGGGTGGTCTTTTAATAAGTGCCATTTTTTCTGTAATATGTGTTCAATTTGGTTTATAGGTAAATTGGTCTGGTCTGGTAGTGTTATTTGGTCAATGAATTCTTTGAATGCGAAACTGTCTTTTATGTAGTAGTTATTTTTTCCTATTATATTTGAGATACTGTCAGTGAGGAATCAGAATAGCTTGTAGAAGGGCGATTGTATTGTGGATACAATGGGCCTTGAGTGGAATTCCTTCTTTGTGGAGTTTTGGTAGTCCGTATATTTTGGGTGGTGTTGCATTCTTTATTTTTAATTTTTGTTGTATTTCTGTTTAAGGTTTTGATTGTCCATTTTTTTATTAGATTATTGTTTTTATTTTGATAGATGTTTGTTGAGTTATGTTTTAATTTCTTATAGGTATTAGTGCCACCAATAGGTTTTCCATTTTTTGTTCGTAGTTTTTTTGTTATAATGACAGTTTTATTACTTTTATCGGGTTTGATAACTATTAATTGAGGGTTGTTTCTTAGGAAGGTTTTTGTTTTTTGTAATGTTTTTAGGAAGGTTTTTTGTTTGTTGTTTAACTTAATTTTTCTGTTTTTTACTTTTGTATTGTAACTGGTGATTGACTTGACAATGTTGCATCTGTTCGTTTCATACATTTTCAGGGGCTTTGGTTATGTTAGTTTCAATGGAGGCTATAATATCAATGGTGGGTTTTGTGAAGTTTTTTTGTGTAGTTTGATTACATTTGGATGTGTCTATTGATGGGGTATTGTTTTCGTTTTTCTTTATCAAATTGTTTATTTTCTTTAAATCATTGCGTTTTATTTTTAGAAATAATTTTTCATTTTTCCTTGTTTCTAATGATAAAAATGTGTTAATTATGTCATGAGGGATATGGTTGTAGAGGTTGTTAATTTGGTATTGATTGTAAGGGTGGTTTTGTTTATAGTTGGTGGCATCTGTGATTAGTACATTTAAAATTTGGTTCTTGTAGTTGTTTGTAAAGTTTTCAAATTTTCTGCCTAGGTACGTACCTGTTAGTTTTACAGTTTTTAGTTTAGACATGAAGGGTAGATGTTTAGATCCTTGCATCTTAGTAAAAAGATTCTTCGGTTTTTTTTTTTTTCGGTTTTGTGATTTCCTTGAGATTGGTTTTGGCTTGGTTTCCATATGTTTTTGGTGTCGTTGTAGAAAAGGGACATCTTGCTTCAGCTTTTCCCCTTGCTGAGTAATATGTATTTTGTTTTTTTCTTGAATCCTTTTGTATTAATTTTGAGGAGTTTCTTGGGTTATTGGATTCGTTTAGTAATAAAGGTCTATTTGGTTAATAGAATACGTTTCGTCCCCGGCCGGAGACATTTTCAATTCTTTAGTTTTTCGTTATTTTTCAGGGCTGACATTTTATGGAAAGAATGTTAATGTAATTTTGTGAAATAAGTAGGGGAAAGTTCCCTTGAAACGGACAATTTAATTATTTTTGGTGTGAAATATTATTTCAAAGGAAAAAGGTTCAAATTGTACCGTCATAATATGAGCATAAGGTTTGTGGATTCATTTTTTCAGAAAAAGCTAGGAAAAGAAAAGCTTGTCACTCGAAAAAATAAGCCTAAGTTTATTATACAAAATGTCCATTTCAATTTCATGGGATGTTGCCGTTGTTATGGACAGTTATTACCATGAAGTGGACAATGGTACAAAAACATGAGAACAGGTAAAATAAAAGTGAATAAAAATTCAAAAACACTTCTTGCAGAAGAAATTTAAATTTCCAATTATACCACAAGTGGCCCACTGGTTACAAACGGCAGGAATGAATTCTTCCACTTAGTCGATATTCCTACAAGCTCAATTATCTCAGAATGCTCTCGACATTTGAAGGAGTTCTGTTATGACCCAAATATTCTTCCTTTAGCCTACAAAGGTCGGAATAATTTCCACTCCACTAACAATTGTTGACATTAGCATGTAGAGGATTTATCTGTTCCGTCAGGAATCAATTTTTTTCTTTCTGTCTCATGACATTAGAACGGATCAAGTTCTTCTGTTCCTAAACATTATTATTTTAAGATACGATTTTGGAGGTCTGTGCAGCGCATTCCATTCCTGGAAAAAAGAGCACGATTTTACGGACGTCGTCGTATATTTAGACGTCTACACTCTTTGGTATGACACATGGTTTTTCTTTTAGCTGATCCGCCAGGGCGCGTAACGGTTATTATAAGTTTGTAGCCGATATGGCACAAGGTAAACCTTTTCATTGAACTTATTACTATTTCTTTCTTCTTCCGCTTTCATTAGCTCATCTTTCCCAGGTGTGTCTGTAATAATAGAACATTTTCTTTTTTTCGGCCACGAGTTCTACTTTGTGTTCTTAAAGGTGCTGTAGGATATGGTCTCAACATTTCTGGAGAAACTATTCCTAACTCTTCTCTTCCTTCCTTCGTAACATTTCTCTTCACAGTGTCGATGCCGCTTGTAGAAGGACGATTTGGATCAGCGGAAGTAGATGGCTGATCTAAAATATTGTCGTTCTCTGGTAGGTTGCCTTTCGATTGTGAGATGGTTAGGGTTTCCTGATTTATTATAGATGTGGGATCAGGTCTCTCAGTTATACTTGAAGGGAGAAAATCGTCGTCAGTGAAGATGTTTGAATTAAATGGATATATTCCAGTTTTTTCAAAACTCTTACAGATATTGCTGATTGTAAATGACTCACTAAAAGCTGGGTTCACGAACTCAGCAACTTCGTATATGTTACGTTTTCCCTGGATTGCATGTTAACCAATTATTCATAGCTTGTTTATATCTAAAAATGAAAAAAAAATATATAATAATAATAAAATTAATTTCTAATGGTATTACCTTGATTGAACGGACCATAAACGGCCACATCAAGAGGTTGCATTCGGTGGCTGCAATGCGGAGGCAACGTTAAAATTATTATGTGGTTTTTTCTTGCAACATCCACAACTTGCAGATTCACATGAGTTGCATGATTGTCCATAATAATTAATGCTTTCTTATCAGCGGTTGGTTGAACGTGGTTCAAGGAATGTTTCAAAGATTCAACAAAAATTTCCTCGGTCATCCAACCAGATGGATTTGCCATACCTTCGCCACCAACCGGAGCTCCCTTGAGCATGTTATCTTTGAAGTAAACTCGTGGGAATATGAATACAGGCGGAATCGTCCCTCCTGAAGCGCTAATGAAAAAAAGAACGGTTGTCAGAGTTCCTCTTCCTGTCGAAGCGATTTGCCCTACTTGTTTGTCCCTCGTACGAGTTCCTTGTTCAATCCATGAACCAATGAATGCCTGCTTTATTATTTTTATTCCATTCTGCTGGTGTGTCTACTTTATTGGCAACAGCAAATTGGTAAGCCAAATTTCTGGTCTGCGTTGTTGTCAAACCATGACACATTTTGGAGGTTGTTCGAAGGTAAGAAACTAGTAACTTTTCATGATCTTCCGTGAATGTTTTCCTATTTTCAATATTCCTTATGTATCTGAAATTGCCATCTGGAGAATTCTTATGTTTTTTTACCAAATTGGCCAATAAAGATTTCGATATGCCTGTGTTCTTGGCAACATTTCTTATGAAAAGATTTTGATTTATTACAGCCTCCACTGCATCTTGACTTTCTAACTCGCTTAGCCATCATAGACAGCAACCTTAAAAAAAAATGAACAGATAAGCTTCTATAAAAATGATAATAAATATACGCGAGCAGATGTGCATTGTCTATTTAAAAATTCAATCTTACGTGAAAATACTGTCATAAAGTTTTAGGAGAATAGTTAAAATCATTTAGAAGTACCGAAACAGCGAAAATATACAGTATTTTCCATGTTAAATATTGAATTACATAACATACTTTCACATCTCCCTTGAATCGGACACATTGCAGCCCATGAACTGGACGTCCATTTCCTGGGCGTCGGAATATCCGATTCATAGGATATGTGGTTTTAAAATAACCTCAAAATATAATTTCTACAAATCGTTATATCAATGATTTAACATACCTGTCTGATAAGGGATAATCACTTGATGTTTGTATAAAAAAAGTCGGCAACTAATCGTCACTACAAACGTAGCTATTCACTTCGCAAATTTACGTAAATATTTACTTTACCGGCAACGGACTTTTCAATGCATGCCTCGTCAAACGGACGCGTGCCACAGATTCAGCCATTTTCCAAGAGATGTCGCTCGATGTTGCGAAAATGGGATTTACGTTAAAGGATGCTAAATTACTATCGGGTGTAGTAGAAAACTGTAGCGTCCGGTTCATGGGCTGTCCAATTCAAAGGAACTCTCCCCTAACTCAACAGGTGACATACCTTGGCCATAATGTTTCATGTAGAACAGTTTAAGTTGAAGGAAAATACGAATATATATATATATATATATATATATATATATATATATATATATTTATACAGTGTGTCCGTAAAGTATGGAACAAATTCATTTTTAGGTAAACAGGTAATTTTAAGAAATAATCCTGAAACACGTCGATTTTTTATGTTAATTTACCGTATTTTAAAATAATAATCTAATATACAGGGTGAATTACGTTCGAGTAATGACGTCACCGTCATTTTTTTTAAATGGAACACCCCCATTTTGTCTCAATTTTCGGATTACTCTAGCTGAGCTGATTCCAAAAATGTATCACATGTTGATTCCCAAATTGGTACAGGTGGACAAAATACAATAGTTTTGTGTGTGCTCATAAAGCAACGCGTAATATTCTTTATTAGGTAAATTAACAATATTATCAAAAATACTTATTGTCTAGCGGCAATTGGTTTAAATGTAACACCCCGTAGTTTGCTACATGTTTAGAGTAATAAAAATGAGCTGTTTCCAAACATGTTTGGTACTTGTGGTCTAGCAGACAGAATATGACAAAAAATATTTCTTATCTATTTATAAAAAACATAGTCGTCTACTTTTTTGGGAAATGTCATTATTTGTTTAGTAATTTATTGATGTTCAGTGACAGTTTAGTACTACAATATTTTTGGTATTCGTGAATATTCGAATGATTGCTTAGATTTAATTGGAAGTAGATATGGAGTTAAGTGTAAAACAAAGAATTGAAATACTTATGATGATTGGGTATGGAGACAGATAGCGAACTCAGATGGAAGTGTGCAATTTGTTTAATGATAAATATCCAGAAAGACCTATAACGCGTTCGACAGTCAGTAAGATTGAAACGAAATTTCGAGAAATTGGTAATGTTGAAAATGTACGCAAATCAGGTCGTCCCCCTGCAAATGCTGATACAGCATTAGATGTTTTACTGAGTTTTGAAGAAGATGCGCACACTTCTGTTCGTAAAGTTAGTCGTTATATCGGTGTTAGCAAAACAACGGTATACAAACTATTGAAGCTTGAAAAGTGGCATCCTTATAAAATCAAACTTGTGCAAGAATTAAACGAAGATGGTCCCGATAGAAGACTCCAAATTGGATAAATGTCACCGAGACCCTCTCTTGATACAAAACATTATTTTTTCTGATGAGTCTACTTTCATGTTAAATGGTGAGGTTAACCGTCAGAATTGTAGATACTGGGCAAAAGAAAACCCCCACTGGATGCGTGAGCATCATACACAATACCCTCAAAAGGTAAATGTATGGGCTGGAATTGTACGAAATCGAATCATCGGACCCTACTTTTTCGAAGGTAATTTAAACGGGGCAACGTACCTTGAGTTTTTAAGGGGGTATCTCGTACCTACTTTACGTAATTTGTTTCCCAGCAGACGTAATCCTGGAGGTTTTGATGAAAGTTTATGGTTTCAACAGGATGGTGCACCTCCACATTATGCTGTAGATGTAGGAAGGTACCTAGATGAAATTTTTCCGAACAGGTGGGTTGGTACACGTGGACCCACTGAATGGACAGCGAGGTCACCAGATTTAAATCCTTTGGATTATTTTCTGTGGGGCCATCTGAAGAATGTTATTTATAAAACGAAACCAGCAAATATTGCAGATGTACAAGAGAAAATTCGAACAGAAATAAACAATATTACGCAAGAAACCATACACAAGGTTCAACAAGAATTTGTACACCGTTTGGGTTACTGTTAAATACAGCAAGGGCTGCAGTTCGAACATTTATAAAGTCATGTATTCCAGCATATTCTGTCCGCTAGACAATAAGTATTTTTGATAATATTGTTAATTTACCTAATAAAGAATGTTACGCGTTACTTTATGAGCACACACAAAACTATTGTATTTTTGTCCACCCTGTACCAATTGGAATCAACATGTGATAAATTTTTGGAATCAGCTCAGCTAGAGTAATCCGAAAATTGAGACAAAATGGGGGTGTTCCATTTAAAAAAAAATGACGGTGACGTCATTACTCGAACGTAATTCACCCTGTATATTAGATTATTATTTTAAAATACGGTAAATTAACATCAATAATCGACGTGTTTCAGGATTATTTCTCAAAATGACCTGTTTAGCTAAAAATGAATTTGTTCCATACTTTACGGACACACTGTATATATACATACATACATACATTTCGTCTGGTTGTGAACGGATGTTTTGTGCGGGTGGAAGTGACGTTTGCTTGTAAGGGTCGGAGATATTCGGAGGAGAAGTCAAGTTTACAAACGGTTATTGTTTAGTTGTGTGTTTGATGGTAACGTTAGGGGTGTTTTTTTACGGTTTTTCGTTTATTGCGTTGTTTTTTTTTTATGTAAATCATCTCCATGATATTAATTTTTTTTGGGTTGGTTTCTATGGTTAAAATGCTAGTTTTATTGAATATATTTATGCCCTTCAGTCTATTTTTAGTAATTGTGACGTCATACCTATATAAACTTTTTCACATCATTACATGGAATGCTGTAAATTACATTAGATTTTTTCATAGTTGGGGTTGTACTTTTTAGGGGTGTGAAAAGGTTTTTCAAAAGTGTTGTTCGATTTATATATATATATATATATTTATATTTATATTATTATATATATATATATATATATATATTGTTATGATATGAAATATTAGTTCAATGTAAAAAGAATAATAAGTGATATAATGATACTAATATATCACATAAATACCTTGTTTGTTTTGCAATTTTTCCATGCATTTTACTGTTCTGGAACCTTGTACCATTTTCTAGTTCAAGTACATGTCTCAAAAAGTCAGCACTGGAGTTTCTCTATTGTCATAAGTATGTTGCCAACAATACATTCAATTTGCACAACCTATAAAAATAATATAGAAATCAAAATTCATGAATAAACTTTGGATCTCAATTAGACAAAATAATACTCAAGTATTATAAAATCTAACCAGAAGGAAACATGAGAGTGATCTGTCGAAAGATTTCGATGGAATGTGATTATAAATAAAAAGAGTGAGTACAGGAAATTGTCAAAGATGAATTTCAACAAACTTTGTATATTAATATAAGCTATATAATTATGAATTGTAAATAAAATTAATAGAATAGTGTAGAATAAGAAAAAATTTCCTGGAAAGTGAGCAACAAACCTGATGAAAGATTAAACAAAAAGTGATGGTTGCTAGGAAAAAAAATAACCAGCTGTGGAAAATGTATTTTTTTTTAAAGGAATCCGTACATACATTTGATCAGTAATAAAATGTGAAAATACTACAAAGTGATGGTTTGCAAAAACGTAGAAATTCGAAGAAACACTCACCCTCAAATATAGTCTAAGTCATCGTGACGTGCTCAAGGGGGACCTTCCACAGAGAAGCTGCAAACGAGAATACCCAACAGGAACTAATCACAGGTACTTTTAAACCCGAATATAAACCAAGTGAACGTATTCGTATCAGACACTTATTTCGGGCACTTCTTGATGACTTTTATCCACGGTTTTTGAACATAACTCTTTATTCATGCTCATAAATTGAATATAACCCATGAACTCATATTAATTAGTTACATTATTGCGCATGAGCAAGAATCTGTCATTATTATTTCGCTGTTTATTGAATTAAGTTAGATAACGCAGGTTAGGTCGTTTTTAAGGATTTATTTGAAAAGAAACATTATTTGACCATTTTCTGAATTCATTAATTATCTGTTTGATCACATAACCAACATTTCAAGCAGAGCAACGAGGTGGCACCACTGAATCCCAACTTGAGGGGGATCGTGTCTCCCGGTTGTCAACGCGAGTTGAATTTTTAATATGAAAGTTTAGAAAATTGCCCTGACTAATCTCCCCGTGAGTCCTTTTTTCCATTCTCGCGCGTGTCTACTGCTTCAGAGTCAGGAGAGAGCAAACTACTAAGTTCTAGGAATTTTGAAAACAAAATAATATTTCCTAACACTTCCTTTATGAAAGCAAAAAGAAAACTTCAGTAAATTTCAATACTAGAAAACAAAATTATTTGTATTAGAATTTATTCGGAATCAAAATTAAGTGAAATTATCTCTGTCAGATTTAATACTTATATCTGAATAGGATTTATCAAACAAAAATTTCTCTAACAGATTTATTATCTCATAGAATGAAAATATTCGTAGCTTGAAATTTTCTTTTTTAAAAAAAAAAGAAAAACTGATCACGAAAGATTTAACATAACTAGTTTTTCGTCGTATTTCCTGGCCGTGTGCACACATTCAGACAATTCGTATATTTTCTGCGACCACAGAATACTATAGAAATTTACCTAGCTATTCGCTAATGGAATCAGCTTTATCTCCTCTTGAAATAAACCAATAACAATTCGCAGTTCTCCGTCCTTGAGTAAACAACGAAAGTGATATTTTTATACCCCTAATTTCGGAATCGCGTTTCCTATCGGAATTCTGAAATTCATATAAAAACCTAATATCTCCAAGCCAGGACCCTGCATTGAAACTTCATTCGGTTTCGGACCTGTAGAAGTTGGTACGGAGCCCTAACCGAAATCCCAGGACTCGTGCACCCTTCCGTGAGTGATTACGATTTCCAATGAGCCCTGTCTCCAGCTCGGCTGTCAGAGGGTTCGTTCAAGACTTCTAAGCGAAGGGTAGGAATGGTAGTGGGTAGGATCAGTAAAGGTAAAACTTCAACTTTATTTTCCGCTACCAGCTGAGCTCGTTCCTATGCGAAGTGTTCCATAGAATTCCTTTCGAAGGCTTTTTGTGGCTTGCCTTCATACAAACTCTGAACTACTACAATAAAAGAAAGACTGCCATCAAATTTCCCCCTTGACGTATACGCAGAAATTCATCCAAATTTGGGACGTTTCAAAAATTCGATTAATAGACTGGCTTCTCTGCATCCACAGCGAAGACGACTGGACTACTAGACTCGTGAGTGAGACTGAACTCGGAGACTGCTAAGTGAGACTGAACTCGGAGACTGCTAAGTGAGACTGAACTGGCGTTCGTCAAGTCAAGTCAAAAGTAATTTATTCAGTGTTTCTTTTACATGTTCTTAATTCTATTTTTAAAATTTGTCCTATGTCCCCGCTGCAGGGCTTTCCGCTCTTTTCAGGGACGTCTATGTATTTTATTTTCCTAATGTTTACATTTACTGTTTTCTATCTAAAATTTTGTTTGTTTGAGTTTGAGGCGAGCTGCGGCCCTTTTATCCTCCTGATATTCAAGCCATTCGGAGTTCTGAAGGAACTTGCAACGGGAAACCGCAGAAAACCGTTGCACATGAATATTACATTTCTAAGATATTTTGTTCCCTTTTGTATTGTATTCATATTTATAATTTTTCCTTAATCTACTTGTTGTATTTCTGAAAGAAATGTTATGGGTTATTGGGAGTTTTGTTTCGTCTGACCGTTTGTTGTTTTTTTTTTTGTCTGTTTAGAATGCTGTTTCATTTCGTAAGCATCTGATTCTGGGTTGATTTGGTTCGCAATAGAATTGTTAGTTTGAGTTTTATCTCATTGTACGAGCTGGTGTTTTTTCTGTCCAAATGGTTGGAGAATCTCATCAGGGAGGTCCGTCCTCAACATGTGGAGAAGTGTATGGTCCAGAGGTTGGACATACGCGGGAGTTTGTTTCTTCGGCTTGTGACGAAGTCCACGTCGGTCGGGGCCCCAGGGGGAACAGCAGCGTTGCCTTGGCCGCCTCTGATGACTCGGTCGACGTAGCCCTGTCTCAGCTTCTGGAAACGTGTTAAAATGGTATCAAAATCGACATTGTTGTAAACTTCGTTTGAGGAAGAAAGTCTGGGAAGGTATTGGCAGGTGCGGAGAATTCTTCTTTCGGTTGTTTGAATTGCATATTGTTGTCTTGGGGTTAGAACTGCGTATATGTTTGCTTCATAATCTAATAGTGGTCTGATGAATGTTTTGTATGTATGAAGTTGGGTTTCTGGGTGGCATCTTCCGAAATGTCCTCCCAAACTTCGCAGAATAGAAGCTCTTTGCCTTACTTTAGTAAGTGTTTTGTCGAGGTCGGTTTGCCAGTTGAGAGTACGCGTGAACGTGACTCCCAAACAGCAAACTTCGTCTTGCAATTCGAGTCTCTCACCTGAGAGTGTGAGATTGATTTCGTCTTATTTTTGGGATGGTTTTTGGGAGTTATTTGGGTATTTGAAAAGGATGGTTTGAGTTTTGTTGGGATTTAGTTTGACTCTCCACATGCTGCACCAATTCGTAAACTCATCCAGCATATTTTGGGCCCTTCTATTTAGGGTTTGTGTGTTTGGGGCTGATACATACAAAACAGTATCGTCTGCATATTGAATAATTTCGTGGGTTTTAGGTATATCGTGTACGTACAATGAAAAAAGAATTGGGGATAGAATTGAGCCTTGGGGGACACCTGCCTGGGGGGTTATGGGAGGATGTGACAGCTCTGTCCCGATCTTCACTCGTGTTCTTCTGTTTCCTATATATGATATTAATAATCTAATAAAGTGTTCGGGTAAATTTATTTCAATTAGTTTTTGGATAAGTCCGGCGTGCCAGACCTTATCAAAAGCTTTTTGTATGTCGAGAAAGATCGCGACAGTGCAGTGTCGGAGTTTAGGTTTTTCTCTACATCTGTTGTTAGTCCGATCAACGCATTTTGTGTGGAATGTTCGGCTCTGAAACCATGTTGGAAAGGGGGGAGAATGTTATTAATTTCGAAGTATTCCATGATTCTTAATTTCAAAATTAGTTCAACTAACTTTCCAGGCACGTTAATTAAACTAATTGGCCTGTATGAATCTAATTTTGTTGGATCTTTGCCAGGTTTGGGAATCATGACTGTATTCGCACACTTCCAAGATCTCGGAAAATATGCGAATTCAGGCATGCGTTCATGAGGAGGGCTAATATTGGATAAATTGTGTTTGGAAGACTTTTCATGGTTTTTCTGTTTATTGAGTCAGGCCCTGGAGCCGTGTTTTTACCTCTGTGAATGGCGACTTCAACATCAAATTCCGAAATCGGCGTTCTCAGAGGACAATTTGGATTTGTGGGTAATTGACCAGGATGTGCCCTAGCAAAGTTCCAAATTTCTTGTTGTGTTTGATCGAAAAATTGTTCATTGAATGATTCGTGAGTCGGTATTGTGTATGTTTCCGAGAGTTGATTTTTGAATGCGTTTGCTTTTTCTAAATTTCCGGTTATTATGTTATCGTTTATTTTTAAATGGGAGTATGTTTTTCTGTATTTGCCTGAAATTCTTTTTAGTGTGTGCCAAAATTCGCTCCCATTTCTGTAATCTAAGCCCAGAGTGGTTTCTATCCATTTTATTTCTCTATGTTGTTTTATTAATAATCTAATTTGTGCGTTTGGCCGATTCCACTCTGTTTTTAGCGCTGGGTCTCGTGAGTTGGTGTATTGTCTATATAATTTTCTTTTGAATTTTATTTTTTCTATAATATTTTTGGAAGTGTTTGTTGGTTTATTTTTATTGTCGATAGGGGGTGGCGGTTTCAGCGGCTTCAGAAATTATATTTTCTATTGCCGTAACAGTGCTATTAATGTTTTCTATGGAGTTTAAGGGTAAGAATTGTGTTTGGTTTATTTTTTCGTCGATTAGGGCCTGAAATAATTGATTGTCTGTTCGTTTATAGTCTCTAAATGATTTTGTTTCTGGGCAGGCCGGGATGGATTTTCTCAATTTTGTTCGCAGAAGAAGTGGCATGTGATCCGACGTCACAGTGTCTCCTATGAAACATACATCATCCATCATACCTGTGCATCTTTCGGTGCACAGTATATGGTCGATGATGGATATTCCAATGTGATTGAGGAACGTCGGCATGTCGTTTCTTGTGCGAAAAATTGGGAGATCTAACAGCAAATTGGACAGAATAATTCCGTTTCTATTTTCCGTTATATCTCCGAATTGTCTGTGGCGGGCGTTAAAATCTCCCATCAGAACAGCTTTGTTTAGTGTAGAAAAATACTCGATAAAGTCTATTGGGATTTCATTTTGTGGATGATATTATTGTGATGAATTCCCCGTTTTCCAGAATATCAACCGCCAGGCAGTCAACATTCTCAAAAACTCGTGGCAATTCATGTTTTTTGTGTGCAATGCTGTTTCTGATAAGGATACAAACGCCGTTCGAAAATTTAGATTTTTCTTTATTAATAGCAGTGTAACCCGAAAAATTTGGAATATGTTTCAATTTGGTATCTACAATGCCTAAAATTTGAATATTCTGTGATAGTAATAAATTTTTGACGGCGAGCCGTTTATTTTTCAAACTGTTTATGTTTATTGTACCTATCACAAAATCATCGATCGGACCTAGTACGCCAATCTCTCTCTCGCCGTTCATTTACGTGTGAGATTCGATTGGACTAAAATGCAGAGTGAATCCTGTTTGGGATGGGATGTTTACGCACTTCCATCCGTACAGGGTTCTGGTTACAAATTCGTTGAGTTTCATGATTTGTTCTTTGTTTTGGGGCATAAGGTGCATAAGCATGAGAGTTTGGTGTTCTATCATGAATCTATTTTCAAGGGGGAGAATTTTGAGGGGGGTGATTGGTGCCGTTTCAGCGGGGGTTTTATTTCTTTCGGGCACTTTAAAGAGTATGAGGGGTGGGAGCCTTTACAATTGGGGCATTTTGGCTCGTTGATTTTTTCGCATTCTGTGCTTTTGTGCTCCCCGCTGCAGAAAGGGCAGCTTATTTTTTTTCTGGGCATTCGTCCCATGGGTGGCCGTTTTCACAACATTTGTTGCAGTATTTCATTTTAGGCAGGGTGATTTGCGTTGTGAAGGATGGCTCGCATCTGTGAGTTCTCCCGTATAGGAAAATGCCGTTGGCAATTTTGTCTATGTATGACTCTGTTCGATTTGTTATAACACGAACCATGAGGGTGGGCTGTTGTCGGGCACGGGAGATTATTTTCCATAATTTTTGGTATGAAACACAATTCTCGGTCAGATGCTCCTATAATTCGTCATCTGTGTATGCTTTTGGAACGTCCTTTATGATGTATGATAAATTTGGGCCATCTGATCGAGAATTGGATTGCTCTCTGGAGGTTTTTTTATGGTGTGGAAGTCGGAGACTTCAATATTTGGGTGGCCAGCAACGTGTCGGATCCGCTTTCTTAGCTTCGCGAGACTGATGGGATCTCTCATTTCTAGTTTTGCTGATTTATTCCAGCTTACAATAATTCTAAATGGGTTGTTTCCCATCATGTCTCGCCGAGCGAAGAATCGGAAAGCGTCACGCTGTTCAGAAATTTCTTTGGGTAGATTTTTTATTATGAATACATCTGATTCGTCTGATTTTTTGTTAGGAATATTGCTAGAAGGGGAGGCCGTTTGAATGGTTGAGTTTGAGGCGATAGAACTAGCCCTGACGGTATGGGGCCCTGTGTATGAGTTTTCGGGTTCGCTGATTTTGAGGTTAGGTTTTGTGCTTTTTGCCTTCTGAGCATAGGATATGAGCTCTTTATTTTCCATTTTGTCTATGTTTGGGAGCATTTTGTTCCTATCTAGGAACCTAGATGTCCGTTCAGGACGTGGCATGATCATTAAAAGACTTTTCTTTGTTGAAAGTGCGTTTGGGTGACCGTTGGGAATTCGGCGGGAAAATGAGAAATTGCCTGAAAAGGGGGCCTAGTGGTAGTGTTCGCGTTCGTTAAAGGACACACTGCACAACTACTACAAAAGCTAGGAAAAGAAGGGTACAACCTGATTTTTTTGGTGATAAAGATGACCAATCCAACTTCAGAATGAAACTATCGAAAATTTGCCTGGGCAGTGATTTACGAAGACCGACACTCTCTGTAGCTGGTTTCGGAATGGCTGGCGTTCGATCAACTCGCCCGCTTTTGTAATACGGCTAGCTGAACGACGCGCTCTAATTGGCTGGAATTCGCCGTGAGGGCGTTTCCGCATTGGTTTTGTGAAATTCGAAGTTTTCGGTAGCAAAACTCGATTATTTACTGAATGAAATATATTTTCGAATGCATTTTTTTTTCGAAATTTTTCGAATGAAAATTTATTTTTAAAAAGTGCAATTTCTGAGCCTAAATGCGCCCGAAAGAGACAGTCGTACCGACAGAGCTGGGGTAAGGTAAAAGAGTATTTGAAAAAGAATAAGCATACATTACTGTGAGGATAAGTATTTAATTTTCAAAATTATCAAATAAATATTTAATCTTTGGTAAAAAATCTCAAAATCGTCTCCAAAACATTTATTTACTGTAAATAATCACAGACATGTTTCGGTACCAGACGGAACCATCTTCATGTTGAAACATTCTAAAAAGAGAATATATCGATAGAAAACCAATGATACAAAATTATTTTTATGTACTTACATGGAGAGGAAAAATTAATAAATTACAATTAAGTGATACATTAAAGGTTATAAAAGGTAAAGTGAATCAATTACTCCATCTAAGACCAATGTAGGGCCGTGGCAGAGCAAGTCATAACTATCTGACGGTAAATTAGGTTATATCCACAACTTAGATTGGTAGGACAACTGTACCTCCATAGGAACGAGGCCGTACATAATATGTCGCAGTACATGGAGCAAATGAACATTATAATCAATATTAAAGGTGGAATTATAACAAACTATCAAATTCAGCACGATGTGTAAACATTTGATGACATTAGATGCGAAATAATAAATGAAGTTGTCAACTGTCATGAGTAGCATGGAACATAGACTAAAAGACTGCAGAGTGAGGGTTAGGACACAACAAGTGGAATTGTAACTTCCATGATAATGCGAGTGTAAGATCAGAGCAATTCGAATAACCACACGTTGAAGTTTGTGGAGAAAATTGTGAAGGCTATAGAAAATTTAGTGAATTAAACAATTTTAAACAATCAAATTGATCTGTTCATTCAGAGAGTTAACAGAGGTATCTTTCAAAGTGTGAATTATTTCAAAGATTTCGAGTAAATTCAAAAGAGTTCCCTTGGAGCAAATGTGTAAAACTTTAAGGTCTTGGTTAATATCAAAGTGGTGTTTAGAATTTAGATATGGTTGGCGAGTGAACTTTTTGTGTTGTAGGATCAAGATCCGTGTTTATAAATTTCTCAATGATTTTGGTATGTTCCGAAACCCTTATATGGATCCTACGGCCACATTGACCAATGTATTGAGAATTGCAATTAGGATGAGAACAAGAGATTTTGTTTACCCCTGATTTATATAAGAGTGGCATTTTGTCGTTAGTGTTTACCAATTTACCACCTATATTGTCAGTGGTGTAGAAAGAGATACAAATATTCTCTTTGTAGCGGCAAAAAATATTTTGTATGTCATAGGATACTTTACCAAGGAAAGGAATAGATAAAAAGTTTATTTTACGAGGTAATAGACTTAGGTTCAATGATTTATGTAAGTGTTTATTATAAATTCTATGAATTATGTGGGCAGGGAACCCATTGTTGTTGGCAATTTGTTTTATTGTGTTTAGTTCTCGATTGAAATTGTCTTCGTTTAATGGAATATTAAATAATCTATGAAATGAGAGTGAAAAGCGGAAACTGGTGTTGATTAGGGTGTAATGATAATAGAATCAGTATGTGTGGGTTTGCGGTAGATGGAAAAATTAAATATTTATTATGATGACTATTTTTATTAAAAAATAATATAAAAAAATAAATAGCAATAACAATCATTATAACAAATTAGTACCATCATAATAATTGGCGACCAACCCAGGCCAATAATAAATAAATATACAGAGTCATCATTATATTATATATATATATATATATATATATATATATATATATGATTTGTATTATCATTTTATGTATAATCATTATTATATTTTTTTATGTGCTTTTCAAATACTCATCACAACAATAAACTCCGGCTATGACATTCTTACCCTCCTTTCAATATACCATATACCTTTTCTTCATTACCTTTTCCCAGCCCAGTCGGTATATTTGAAAACCAATAAATATAGCTACAATTATCAAACACAGATAATCAGTTTGATGGATTTGAAAATAAAAATGTATAGTAGGAAAGACAAATACATTTTTTCATACAAACTTTGTCTAAAAAATTTTTAACTCGCTTTGAAAACCACTAAAACAGAAATAGCTTTCAAAGGCATCCATCATGTGATTTCGATTATTTTGGATAATGGTCTTATTTTTCAATGGCACCATAAAAGGAAAAAATTGTTCCATCAGGAACTAACTTTTATTTTTCCAAATTGAAGCGTCCAACATTTTTTTACTTGGAACAAACTTTGTGCAACCGCCACTACTCTCTATTCCTACCTTAGAAGCTTAGATTGCCCTAATTGTAGAGGTATTTAGTTGATTTCTCTTATCATGTTTTACGTTAAATAAATTGTTGAATACACGCTCAACACTAGCATTCGAAAAAGGCAATATAAGGAGTAATGCTATTACTTGCTTCAAATCAGAGAAAAGATCTATTCCAGCAGAATTTTTCAAATTGAAAATTTCATGCCAGTATGAATCTGCATCATCAATTGAACCAATATTCAAATCATCAAAATCCAGAAGAGCAAGTCTTCTCCATTCATTGTCCGAATCTTGCAAATTTGTTAATTTAATTTTCAATTGAGGAAATCTATCTATAATGTGTTTTAGCGATTTTGTTTTGAAATTCTGAGGTTTGACTATTTCTAAAATATCTAAATATTATCATCGAACACAAATCTTTGTTTTATATTATTAACTTCGATATAAAAGTTCAAAATGGTTTTTAAAAAATTATCACATTCCTTATTATCTACATCTGAGCGTTTTTGTATAGTTTGGAAACTATCGTGGGCAACTAACCCTAAATATATGTTAACCAATGGTACAAAAAAAAAACGAGGATTGGTGTGATTTATACTCAAAATATTATCTTTCCTAACCACAGGAATATCCATGAAATTGCAGCTCAAATCTCTAGCAATTTTTTAGTTTCAGGTTTTACTCTGTGAAAAAGAGGTTTTTTAGATTGAAATCAGTCATCATTCCTAGTACATATGACATAAATTTAAAAATACTTTAGTGAATTTATTATTCATGGTGGATAGCATTTGTTCTGTAGTTATTGATGGATTCTCCAAAAGAGTTTTCCTCAAGTAAGCAACAAAAGGCTGATACTGCTCCAGAACCCTGAAATTGTATGTATGTCAGTTGAGAATAAAATTCTAAAATTCTTGAATTTTTTTTGTCGTTGAGAACTTCTGTTAAAATGACTCGCTAGATTCCGTAGAAAGTCCTCAACTGACCTTGGAAGTACAAGGCAGGCCTTGGACACAGCCAAATGAGCCGTAAACAGACAATGTTCAGTAATTCTTTTTTTAATAGGGAAAATATAGAATGATATTCGCCTGCCATCACATTTGTTGTAATCCGAAGAGAAGCCAACTAAGTTGGACAGGGGAATGTTTTTTTATGTCAAGCATCTTTTCAACGTATTGAAAAGTTCGGAGGCAGTACCCACCATCATTCTCGATAATCTCTAAAAACTGAGTTCTAATGACATTACTCTCGAAGTCATAGAATATGACAGATAATGCACATTGTTTTTTCACAGATATGTCTGTTGTTTCGTCCATTATCAAGGAAAAAAAACATTCCTAATTCACTTGATTTTTTAGCTATGTTTTCTAGAAATGTTGCTCCCAAACTTTTACTAACCAACGCTGTAGCTTTGGTGCGTTTCACATTGATATTTTCTGCTATCTTCGAATCTGGAAATAATTTTTTTATGAACGGACACGGTTTCCATAAATGAAAATGGTGAGAAATTTGTTGCCAACATAGCACACAGGATGAGTTCTGCATTCCCAATTGCAATTTCTTCTGTGGGCGTTTGAATACATTGAAATCTTTGTGTTTTTTTATTTGATTCATTTTAAATTTGTGTTTTTTCCGATGCTACATGTCTTACTATTATACTTTTGTGAGCCAACATTTCACATTGGCATACTTTGCAAAATGCTTTTTCGAATTCGTGCCCACCACTTGAGTTCAACCAATCTTTGAACTCCTCAATTGTCACCCAAGAACCCACAAATTTATATATTTTTTTATTTTTGGAGTATTCTGGAAAAACCCTTCTTTTTTGAGAGGTGGATGGCTGAAAAAAATTATGATCTGTCATCAATGGGGATATCATTTATTTATGAACTGCTAATGGTTTGAATTATGAGGAAAATATCACAATAGGGCTGCCTCTTTACTTTAGATTGATGAAGAACAAACTCCTTAGTTTCATTGCATTCCATTCATTCACAATGTAGACATGCTATATGCTATCTGAAGTAAAATTAATTATAATTTACCTCCTCCACTGTCTCTACTTCGTGTTCACTGTGATGAATTGTTACAGGATTGGATAATGATTCATCAGAGTCACCAAACTGTATTGAAGAATCAGACACGACTGTAACTTATTCTCCTACAAAATCGAATATAAAAAGATTTTCTAGACTACCCACTGTTATCAGCCAAAATAATATATCTTTGAATAATGAAAACTTACTCATTGCTTCATATGTAAGGAACCTACCTTTGTCAACCACTTATCCATGATGAAGAAAATTTAAAATTTGGAAAAAACATTTGAAAAATACGGAAAAGTATTAGCTCAGAAATACTCGCCACGCCAAAACAAATAGTTGTTTGATAGTTGACATCATGACATCGACATCACCCATCACAGTCACTTTCATTTCATCACAAATAACAAGTAGCACAAGACAAATGTGTTTTATGTCATAGAAAGAACACTAATGAGCTCAGTGCTAGGGCACCGAATCATAAAAAAGTAAACTTCTATTCTGTAATATGTGGTCTTAGTACTAAGTAGTGCGTTCGAAAAAATTGGAAGATTTGATCATATCTCTTTCCAGTAGAAAAGAAATGATTCGAACCTGCGAAATTACCCGAAAAAAGCCCGATTTTCCTCAAAAGTATACGATTTGACCCGCCTGAAAGTAGGATCCGAAAATTACCCGCATGTGGTCAAATTACCCGCATATCGGGTAATTACCCGCCAATCGGCAACACTGTGTTCAATCGGTACTGGTAGTGAAGTTAGCTGATTTTGGCTCCTTTGTTGCTGGTTATGTCCTGTATTGGAACTATGATCTGATTTGGATTGGAAGTAAGTGGCTCTTTGGGGTCGAATATGTGCCAGGCAGTTTCTTGATTTGGATTTAAGCTGGAAATTGTCATTACATTTGTTGTCTGCTTATTTTCATTGATTTTCGATGATATTTTTGTTACGGCTTCTTTCCAAAATTATTTTTGACTCCTGTTTTCTTCCCTTTCCTTCCCCCTTCACTTTTTGTTTTCCCGAACTGAATTTAAATTTTTGCACACATTCTTGAAACACATCTTCTAATTCTAATATATGATACAATTTCTATATCTACACCTAACATTATTTATCAGAACTGTTCAAAATTCACATTCACCCATTTTCTGTTCTCAAATCTCTTATTTTGATGATTTGCAATCGAAAATAGTTTGACATGTCCTGTCATGTTCCTTGTGACTCAAGATTAGCATATAGATGTTCTTGCCTGCAGATCATTTTCGTCTATTTGAATTCTAAAGTTGTATTTGTGGATTTTGATTTCCATAATTTTATAGGTTGTGCAAATTAAATGAATTGTTGGAAACATTATGATGATATTAGAAAAGCTCCACTGCTAAACTTTCGGATCATCTGCGTTGACTATAAGATGGCCAAAGGTTTCAGAAATGCAAAGTATACAGAAACATTGTAAAAACAATCATAGCAGGTATTCATGTAGTGTATAAATATCACATCAAATTTTTATTCTTTTATATTTAACATATACTTCATATCATAACAATTTCCCTTAAATTTATATTCAAGATTTTACTACTTGTTGATAGAATCTGAATATCAATTTCATTATTTTCCAAAATCACTAATGTTACTTTCTTTTGTTTCAGATATCACCTGTCATTGGAAATCAGTAGATATGCTACACCGGTTCTAGTTCAAAATCACCTATTTTCCCAAGTTAATCTCCATAAGGATTTTAATCTCCATAAGGATTTCCAAAGTCCAAGCTGGTCATTTTTCTCCAAAATCTCCCAGCGTGTTCGCGTCAAGCGCCTGCAGGTGTTCGGATCAATCGCGCCGCCGCCCTTCGGTACCTGCTGGTATTATCTGATTACTATTTATCGATAACGCACATTGAAATCAAAAGTTATATTTGCATGTCGATAGAATGAACGTTGATTATAATAATATTCATGGCTGATTAGCGTATGGAGTCGGTATATTGTATTCTCCAGTATTTGACACAAAGATATGAATTTGATCTCAACATTCCTCGATTGTGGGAATTAGATTGTTGGGATTCAGCAAAAGCTTATTAAGGTATTATGATGATTGTTGATTGGCTAATGGATTTTATATTTGTCGCAAAAATAATATGAAGTAGGTTCGGGCTTTTCATGACTAGGAGAATTATATTGATATTTGTGATCTGAAAAGATATATATGCAGATGTTTGAGCATTCTCGATTGGGAAAATTGGGATGATACTTAATTATGGTGATATTATTGATTGCTGAATGATGTATGGATTCGGTTCATTATATTCATCGGTATTTGATCGTGGGAGTGTGACTGAAAGGATTCAGCTGAAGCTTCATAGTGGATAGTGTTATTTGTCACGAAATATGAAGTCGGTTCACGAATCGAGGTACTACACTAGTAGGATTCAACTGAAACTCAATATTTTGATTGTACTATTGATTGTATGGTTTTGGTTTATGGGACCTTGGGTATTTGACCTGAAAAATATGAAATGGATTTGCACATTAATCAATTAGGGGAATAAGATTGGGGTGGGATAGTGATGGTACTACTTTTGATGCTGGTTCCAGTTCGTGGTATTCATTGTTATTTGCGATGTGAAAAATATCAAATTGATTAGGCATTCCTCGAGTGATTGATGGAATTATACTGGTATCTTTCTATTCTAGTATATTGCTGAATAAATGCATTAACACGCTCACAGATAAGAAAAATATGTAAGTATTCAATATTTGATTTGATCATCAAAGTAAAATATAAGGATGCATAGTTTGAGAACTCATTTCGTACATTCATTGAATATATTTTCTCAGATATGATAAGGACCGGGAAAATCTACATAATTGAGGCTGGTAAAATGTGTTTTGAGTCTGGAATAGGAAAGTTATGTGTGAATATTCGCAAAAAATTGTTGGGTATTGGGCAGAAAAAACAACTGTTCTACGTCTTTGCTAATGTTTCACAATTTATTTGCGCTTCTTCAGAGCTCAGATGTAATTACAGTACATAGTACTCAGTTTGTGTTGGTGTGCGTTGTGACAATGCATCGTTGAAATACTTAGATATGGATCAATAAAATAAAATATTTCAAAGAGTCTGGGTCAACTGACGACTTAACATTCATATATGTGAATGTTTTTCGGACGGGTTATATTTGAATGCCGTTTGACATTTTTGAATGATATAGGCACGCCATTTGGGGAAATTCAGTAGGGATTCCTTGAAATAGAATTCGGAAAGATGGAAATATGTTTTCGGATATTCTCTCATGTATGTAATAATGCACTGGAAAACAAAATAATTGAAATTAGGGTGATTATCTCGTATAATATATAAGAAAAATAACTCAATTGGGTGTAAAAATAAACGAAAAGGAAAATAAATGTTAATAATTACATGGCCTCATGCATATTTCCAAGACATTGAAATGGTCTGTAGCCGACTGAAATAGTCAAGGGTATATCTGAGGTGTGTGTTTACCCGATATATATATATATATATATATATATATATATATATATATATATATATATACCTTGAAAACGATGAGTATGGGTTTCATATTGCCACCGCGAACCTTGAGGGGTGAGTAATATGTGTTTGCATGCTCTCAAAATATCTTATTCTTATTTGTTAATCTTACATGTGGAACGTGAACGATTGAAGCACAAAAAAATATTTCGCATCTTTTCGCCGATGCAACAACATCCTAATCATTTATGTCACCCCAACACTTGAGTTTAATGACTTGCCCCTCAAGGCGAATAGGTGTTATCAATATTTTGAAAATTATCAGTGCGGACCACACGAATAGATTCGTATCGCTAATTATCTAGAGAAAATCGAATGTATGAGAATCATTCAATGATATAAGATTTCATGCAATGATATATAATTTTATACAATGTATCGTGCGGGTGGGGGTACAGAGGATTTTTTCACTGATAAACGTTTTTTAAAACTTATGATATCTTCCGGGTCTGATGTCTATTTGATTCTCATTCATCGTACTATATACGAAAAATGGAATATATATTTCTCACCTGGCTAGCTAGCAATCTGACCATCAGGCTCACAGACTACCCGGTTGTTTGTTTTCCTAGTTTTCTCGCCAGCATGTTGCCTCTGTGCGTGTCAGTCCTCCTATTTCTCGGTCAATTGTCATTGCTTCCATGAATGAACTCAGTTTCCACACCACTCAAGATTAGAGATGATAATCTAGAAGTATGAGTCATTGGCGCGTTGTCTTTTTTTTCAATAGTGGAAGACTCCCCAGTAGGCCTAATATAACCTTTTTTTTCTTCAGGTGTCCATTGTTTCATGATGGCTCACATTATCACAGTCCATATTTTCATGCTGCGGTTTTGTGCTGCAAGGGAATAGAGGTTCCACGGTAGTGTCTCGTTTGATTTCAGGATTAAATACGCTTTCATAATGCGCGGCTGAGGAGCTTCACTCTTATGTTGGTTTTAGGTGCACTTGATGTTCCAGATGCTAATTACAATTTTCTGGTTTAAGTCTCAATCCACCCCAACTCTCGAAGACAATCCAATCTATTTAATAATCATCAAATGTGATGTTTGGTTGCACCAGATTTTTTTACATCCTTTGCCTTTTTGGTGACTCTGATGTTATTTAAAATGTCTCAATTTCACGATCTTCATATTCTTCTGCCTCAAACCGTCTTTTTTTCAGCATTATTATATAGAACTGTACAGTCATCATTGCTGTATATAGAACTGTACAGTCATCAAGCCGTCTTTTTTTCAGCATTATGTCGTCTTCCACAGTCAATATTTTGGTTGCATATAACTTCGAACGGAGACCGACGTAATCAGTCAACGGAACACCATTGTTCTCGTCTTTCATCATGCCAAGCACCTTTTCATTCACAAGCGGAATCGCATATTTATTATTGGGCGGATAGTCTGAAGTGTCAAAATATTCATGACAATCACGTCTCATAATTTCATAGGGATCTTGATTTCTAAATTCATATATGAGACTATCAGTATATAGAACAGTACAGTCATCGTTGACGGTATGTAGCATATAACCATAATGAAAGTCATAAATAGATTTTTTAGCTGAATCTAGAATAGTCATGCCCACATATATGGGTTTATTCAATAAAATTTGTAACTTTTTGAGTTCAACTGCTACAAGATTCTCATTAAATACGGTGGAATTCTTGAATTCTGGTTTTGAAATGTAAGATTCAGCCCCATAGCGCCCAGTCCACTCGATCAAAAGGCGGACGTTGACTCTTTTGCGGATGTTCTCCATTGTTGAAAAGGGAAACATTCTCAATCGAATATTGATAGAAAGATTTTTCTGTGAATTGAAAAATCCACGATTAAAATGAAGTTATTTTTTGTGAATGTCTAACAGAAAACAACTACTTCCCCGGCTAAAGCCACGCTGGACATTGAACTACATCTGATAGATATTCTGAAAAAGCCCTAACTCAAAAGAAAAAATCTGAAATTGAAAATTTGCATTTCCATTCAGATAGTTATTTGATTTCCTATTCCAGTCTTAATTAAGAACTCATAAGATGAATGAGGCAAAGTAGAATGTTTTCCAAAAGAGAGTACTCACCAGAAATCATTCGTAACATTGACGCAGGAGAGACATCGCATTCACTAGGTCTTCAATACATTTTTGTCGACGAAAATCTATTTCACGCTTCCACGATCATCAGGAAGACCGGAAGAAATGGAAAACACATTTTCAAGAAGCAATCTCACTTTGCAAAGATGGAAAAAGTTAGAATCATTTCTTTTGGAGAGACACTTTGAAATTAGTGTTTTCTGACATTAAAACCTGTCATGGGGTATGATAGATTGATTTGTTGAAAATATAAATAAACAGGATGTTCATAAAATCGGACGTGGAATCATCTGCGACTGAAAGATAAACTTTAGTCACTATCTTCCATCGTCAAGATAACCTCTTGTGGGGTATTCATGTTGAAAAGGAAATCAATCACAATCGAATATTGATAGAAAGATTTTTCTGTTAATTGAAAAATCCACGATTAAAATGAAGTTATTTTTTGTGAATGTCTAACAGAAAACAACTACTTCCCCGGCTAAAGCCACGCTGGACATTGAACTACATCTGATAGATATTCTGAAAAAGCCCTATCAATATTCGATTGAGAATGTTTCCCTTTTCAACATGAATACCCCACGAGAGGTTATCTTGACGATGGAAGATAGTGACTAAAGTTTATCTTTCAGTCGCAGATGATTCCACATCCGATTTTATGAACATCCTGTTTATATTTTCAACAAATCAATTCTCCATTGTCTTCCCGAATACTGCATTGCTGCATTGCATTACTGCATTTGACCCACTTCTAATCGTCCGATTGATTTGAAATTTGGCAGGTGTACATAATTCCGTTAGGGAAGGAGCAAAATGGCGGCTCCAATATGGCGGACAATTATTGTGATTTTGGTCCGATTCTATTCAAAATTGGTATCTAGAGGTTTTCGGGGTCGAAGATTATGATTTTTTGTAAAAATTCCAAAATTCAACATGGCGGCTCCAAAATGGTGGACGAGTTTTGTGATTATGATCCGATTCTATTCAAAATTGGTATGTGGGGGTATTTGGGGTAGAAGATTTTTTTTAAAGCTTCTATTTCTAGTTCCACCTGTCCTGGTGTATGTTTCTAATCAAATCTTGGAAGTTAAATTTGAAACTTTTGTCAGGAAAAAAACAAAATGACGGCTCCAATATGGCGGACAATTTTTGTGATTATGGTCCCATTCTATTCAAAATTGGTATCACGGAGTTTTCGGAGTCGGAGATTATGATTTTTTTGTCGAAATTCAAAAATAATTTAGATAGAAATTACTAAACTAGATACATATTTAACATCATAAATACTAAAAAACAAAATAAATATTTACGAATATTATCTGATTACGGTTCCACAGTAATGGGGACTTCAATAACTGAAATTGTCACTATGCACCCTGACAACCTAATATTTGTATTGCGATTGACTGAAATATGTTTGCTTAAGCATTTCAAATCATTTTATTATATTCTACACCAACATTCTCCTACAATCATACTTTGAGAGATCCAATTGGGTAGGCTGCTCCCCAAATAGATCTTGTTGTACTGCGATCAGCTATACAATACTCAGTATAGAACCTATGAAAACTTTGAATTTACACCTTTGTACAGTCAATGGTGAACAAATATTTATAGCTTAGCGTCAAGTAGATTGAATAGAAGTGTACCAACAACAATTTGAAGAGATGTTTTTCAAATTCGTTGGTAGCTTGTTTCCTAAGATCAGTATTGAGGTCGATGTATGACTTCAAACAAGCTGCCTGTTTGAATTTCAGAACTCGATGCACTTTTTTTATTACCAATCCATACTTCAATGCCTGCTTCAATGCACGGTAATATTTTTCCTCATGATGCAGGGTGGCCATCAGTTTGGTTAACTCTCCAGCTTTCCACTTTTAGAATTTATGTGTTGGGCACAAAATGGCAAATCTTTGTGCGTATCGTGAATATGATGCGGATACTCCCAGTCAACCTCCAGGATATAGCCATTATCTGCATTGTCAGGTATTCTAGATACATCGATGTTGGTATCGGTCCACTGGAATTCGGCATATGGAAGATATTGACTCATGGCCCAACCGTATTGATTATTAATATCAAAGTACATCATGTAAGTCGCAGGTTTGGAAGGGTTGTAATTGTTTATGTATTTGTTGTTAGCGTGGGCTCTCCTTTTTGAGCAAACCTGACCGCCTCTTATGCCTTTTTCAACGAACAATAACATATCCAGATCAGTCAAAAGTTCAGGTTCTTGACCGGTATATTTCAACACAGCATCCCAGGTGAATCCAGGTAATGTGAAATAGTGTGCAGGATCTAATTTGTGTGGAGACAACTTTCACGAAACTGCTCGAAAACGTCAGCCAGGAGTAAAATATCCGTTTTCATATACAGATCCACATAATCGCCTAGGTTCCCACTTTCGAATTAGTTCCATATATGTGTTGCTTGGAGGTAAAGTCTTCGAGGGCAGGCTTATTTTCCAGATTATTATAGAAGGCTTCAATGGGTGGAAGATGGGCTTCTTCAAAACGGACAAAAGAGTCAAAGTGGTCATATGTCAAAACACATTTTCTAGTTAGCAATGTAAGCTGATCTTCGGGGATGTTGTTGAATTGAGATTTTAGATTAGGAAACTCATGCAGATAGAAAGCCAATTCATCTAGTGAGGAACTCATAAATCGAAAATTATCAATAAATCGGAACTGTATGTTGGTATTTAACCTTTTTCGAGAAAGATATATATTTTTCCATAGTGATGGGGAGTATAACCACTTGAACTTTCATTGCAGATGCTATGTCGGTTATTATAAAATGTGCATCATATCCACAAATGTGCACCATATCCAAGTTGTGGAAGACAACAAGAACCTCGTGGGTATCATCATAGTTAATATTACAAGAGTCATGCGCTGCTCCACGATAATTATTTTCAGGCAGAAGATGATTATGGTCACGCACTTACTTATCATCAAGACTGAAGGGCTGTTCACATATGTGGCAGCGTGTAGCTCTTCGAAACTAAAATTTCTGCGCAGCAGTCATGTGGATACTAAATGGACACCAAAAAACAGTAGCCATATCTTCAGCAAGCTGACTCATTTCATCAGCGAACCACTGATGATCGATAAAAAGATAGGGTATCATCATAAAAACACTTCATGTAGTATCCTACAGCTGCTGGAATGTGATGGTAAGACTTCTTAACATCATCGGTAGGCTTCAAAACAGATTCCAAGTCGGCGTATACAACGAACGGTGCCTTTTCCTTGTTCTTATGATTCTTAAACTTCAACGTGTTCATACCTTCTTCGGGCATTCTGATGGCCGTTTCATTCATCTTTTCGCAATCAACAATGTGACCATCTAATTTGTCTTGGAACCTGAAGTAATGCAGGCAGCGGTCACAAATACTTGCAATGATCTTCTTTACTCATCTGCTTCGATAGGAGCCTTGACAGGTTCTTGATCCATACGAAGTGGTACTTTATGGAAGGAGCATTGCCATTATCACCCTCTTCCAAGTATTGATCTTATATAAGCAGCAAGTTCACATGTCTACTTTTTTATCCTTAGGTATGTTGGCCAGGTTATGATTTTTTTTTATCTTTCTGAAGAATGTATAAGTTGGTAAAAATTTCATTTTTCAAAATTTGGGATTTGCTTCAGAGTCATTGGCCACTGAATACCTTTCAGCTTGAAAACTTTTGAATAATGAGGATATTTCGAAATCCTGTGAGGGTTTTCATCAGCCGGGTACAATGCGGAGTTAACAGCCACAACAAAACAAGCTTGGTCATCATTTTCAATATTGATACAGGCCTTTTTTTGCTATTTGTGGAGGTAGCTTGTAAATGAGGATCCCAACTGTGGTGTGTTCTTCAATGACCAGCCAGTGTCCTTTTCCTGGAACTCTTCAAGCTCAGATAAGAGGGGGTCAATAACTCATTCGTTAAACCAACTGTTAAGATTTGTATCTTTGTAGATAGCAGAATTTGAGGTGGTGAAGTACTTGAATTCACTTTGTATTTTGTCCCCTTTAGTCCATTCAAATTCTTTGCCAAAAGCAGTTTTGACTTTTACAGACTCATGCATTCTCGGAGCATTCTGTATACGGCGCTTGAATAGAGACCTGCAATCTACCAAAAATGCTTTCGTGTCGTTGTGTTTCAGGTAAGTGATGACGCCAGTCTTTATGCGCGAGTTGAAAGCTGAAGTGGAGTCGTCCCAGTGAACTCGATGTTTCGCTGTTTCTTTCATCACGTTCAATCCTGCACCGTGTTTTTTGGCAGTTTTTAATTGCGCTCTCAAAATTTTCACATGTCTAAGGTTTGCCTCCAAATGTTGCCCTTTCCCATAGAAACAGCATTTTTCAATGCGTAGTTCATCCGCTTAATCGCCTTGGCACATTCGCGGAGACCTTCTTCAACATTTTTCCCCTCATGATTGGTGGAAACCAACCCGAGAATGCCAGCAATATATTTAAGCATTTCAGCGAATCGTGTCATCTTGATACAACGATCACTTCTGCAACAAAACAAAACTAATTTCAAAGCAAACTTCAAACTGTATACAGTGGGAAGTACACAAAGTTGAATTTTTCGGCTCTATCAGTTTTACAGCGAAATGAATACATACTGACACTTCCCATCTCAATTCCTGTTTTTCACTAAACCTGGTAGCAGTTATATTGAATATATACTATAACCCATCGATTTTCTTCATACTCTATACACATTAGCAACATTTGCCAACAGTATGCTTTATGAAAAATTAATGAACACATTTGAACTCTCTCTCATTACTCTTGAAAATGGGGTAACGCCAAAGTTGCAGAAGATCTTAAAATGTCATATTGTGAGGAAATAAAATCATATTTAAATGGAAATCGAACGAATTCTAGATAAAACAATCCGAATGCATTATCTTTGCCATAATTCACGAAACTGTGAGATCATAAAAATGACGGTTATCCACTCATTTGCCCCCATAACGCCATAACAAATTGATTATACATTCAAGTCCAAACTAGCAGAAATATGTCTCTGTACAAAAAAAAATTAAACAGAAAACAAGTACCAGATAGTCAACAACACACACACCACAAAACAAAAGTTTACTGTAAGCGAATGGCACGTTAGATTGAGAGAAGTATTGTTTTGAATTTTTTTCAACTTACATAACTGAATACTCGCAATAAGTAACATATTTTCCATTTCAAATGGAACTACTGCCAGATCTGATGGATTAATTTCTAGATGTTCTATAGTTTTTCATATAGCATACATACATTCTTAATTGAGAAAATGATTCTATGGCAAAATACTTTACTTTTGATGTAAAATCCTAAAATGAACTTGTAGAATTTGAATCAATACAAATTTCTCAGAGCACCTATGTCTGATATTAAAACTTCAATAGTATATTTTTTTCTGATTTTTAGACTCACTATAATGTAGATTGATAGGTTGTGAAACATGGAGTTGGTGTACCCAGTTTTCATATGCCTTTTCAGTGGTGGATTTTTATGTTTTTCTATGAATTATTCAATCAATATCAATGAATGTAATGATCAATGCATATCTATCGAATTTGATAAATAAACTGATTCTGAATCGTTTCTAGTTTTTCAATATGAAATCCACCAATTCCATCACATCTGAGGATGCGATAATTGAAAATTGATTCCAACCAACTCTCGAGACAATCTATATTATCACCAAATGTGAATCAAAATGTCTTCAATTTCATGATCTTCATATTCTTCTGCCTCAAGCCGTCTTTTTTTCAGCATTATTATATAGAACTGTACAGTCATCGTTGAATGTATGTAGCATATAACCATTATGAAAGTCAAAATAGATTTTTTAGCTGAATCTAGAAAGTCATGCCCACATAAATGGGTTTATTCAATAAAATTTGTAACTTTTTGAGTTCAACTGCTACAAGATTCTCATTGAATACGGTGCAATTCTGAATTCTGGTTTTGAAATGTAAGATTCAGCCCCATAGCGCCCACTCCACTC
>JAFIRS010004308.1:0-92075 GCA_018342105.1 Gonioctena quinquepunctata | reverse complement strand
TTTCTAGATGAACAATCATCAGACGGTAGTTTCTATCCCTCAGGATTCTAAGTGAAAAATCCCTTCTTAGTTGGGCTCTAGATCATAAAATAAGACTACTGAGCGAATATCATATTCATAGCTTTAGCAGAGCAGTGTCGGCTCGGCGATGATGAATCAGCCAGGACATGTTGATATATATTATCCCGTTCACCTGTTAACCCGTTATCGTTTTATCCCATTATCCCGTCATCCCGTTTTTCCGTTTTCCCGTTATTCCATCATCCTGTTATCATTTCCGTAGTATGAAACGAATGGAAATATTACGAATAATTATTGCTTCATTTTTCAGACTATCTCATTCAATAACAAATCAAAGTGTGCGTCATGGGTAACAATAACGTCAGTAAAATTCCCATTGGCTCGGAGTGCGAGATGACAAAATACCCATTTTCATATGAAATATTGATCATTTCTGTAGTAAAAAATGAATGGAAATGTTACGAATCATCGATTGTTAATTTTTCAGACTATCTCATTCAATAACAAATCAAAGTGTGCGTCGTGGGGAACAATCACGTCAGTTGAATTCCTACTGGCTCGGAGTTCGAGATGACAAAATGAACAATTTCATATGAGATATAGATCATTCCTGTAGTATAAAATGAATGAAAATATTACGAATCATTAGTTCTGCATTTTTCAGACTATCTCATTCAATAACAAATCAAAGTGCGCGTCGTGGGGAACAATCACGTTAGTTGAATTCCCACCGGCTCGGAGTTCGAGATGACAAAATAAACAATTTCATATGATGCCGTTTTCCTGTTTTTCCGTTATCCCGTTTTTCGGTTATCCGCCTAACCCGTTTTTCCATTCGTTATCCCGTTTTCCCGAAAAACATTAGCCAAATCGGTCCTGCCGTTCTGTTATGAACATACCAACACAAACAGATATTTACTTTTATTATATATCATATATCCCTGAAAACTTTTCCAGAATAAAGAAATTTCCAATAACTTTTCTAAAAATCCTTTATTATCCTGCAACGCTCATTCGGAGCATTACGGACATTCAAAAAAAACAATTAGCCAAATCGGTCCAGTAGTTGTTTTTATAAAATAAAAATGTCAGCCTGACCGGGATTCGTTCCTGTGACCTTTTGCGTGGTAAGCGACAGTGAAAGTTGGAAAAACTATTCCCTTATTCAAAAAGGCATGTTCTACCGACATGAATAACTATCGCCCAATTACTGTAACTTTCAGTCTTTCAAAAGTATTTGAGTGCGCATTTCTCAACCGTCTCTTGAAATTTTTGTATAAATGCAATATGTTTACCGAAAACCAACATGGCTTCTTATCCGGCCGTTCTATTAATTCAGCAATTATTGCTTTTTTTGAAAACGTCACAGAGTTTATGGAGGCAGGCGAGTGCCCTGCTGGGATTTTCTGTGATCTCTGCAAGGCATTTGACTCGGTCAATCATAATCAGTTAACATCGAAATTGTATAATTATGGAGTACGAGGTGTAACATTAGAATGGATTTCATCTTTTCTGAATAATCGTTCTCAGTACGTATGTGTTCCTGATATCCAATCTGAGAGTGTTGGCTTCGTCAATTCGGAGAGTAAACCCATTAATATTGGTGTCCCCCAAGGATCTATCCTCGGACCTATTTTATTCATACTTTACTCCAATGATCTAGATAGATTCTTGAAAGGTGTTCATGTAACAATGTATGCAGACGACACGTCTTTGATTATCTCGCACAAAAATGATTTACGTATCCTTGAAGATACAGAAAATGTTCTAGAAATGATGCAAGACTGGTGCAGTACCAATCGCCTGAATATGAACGCCCAGAAAACCCAAATTTTAAGATTTCATAACTATCAAAGAAAGTGTGATCCTCTAAGAATTAAGATAAGTGATGATGTATTCATTGATAGTTCGGAGGAATCCAATTTTCTGGGACTACTTATTGAAGAGAACTTAAGTTGGAAGGGTCATTGTACAAACCTAATGAAAAGACTGAACTCTATATGTTTCATGTTCAGGAATCTCAAACATATACTTGAAATTCCCCAACTAGTGGCCCTATACCATGCACAGGTTGTGTCACGAATTAGGTATGGAATATGGTTGTGGGGTAACTCCACCTTGGCAAAAAATGTCTTCCCGACACAAAAAAGAATTATTCGAAAAATAGCGGGAGTTCCAAGTACTCATTCTTGCAGGGACCTCTTCAAACATTTGTATACCTCGACCCTCATGTCAGTCTATATTTATGAACTGTCCGTATTTATTTTTAAAAATAGACGAAAGTTTGTTCTAACGGGAGACTTCCACTCCGTGAACACACGCCAAAAAAAAAAAAAAATACCATATTCCCTTTACAAAATACAAGATCTCTAGTAATTCACCCACAATTATGGGTTTGTATGTTTTCAACCATTTACCTGGAAGTTTAAGAGAAGTTAAATATATTAAAAAATTCAGTAGCTCCTTGAGAAAATTCTTGACTGAAAAATGCTTCCATTCGCTGGAAGAATATTTCAATAGTTAGCTAGATCTTATCAAAATGTGTACATTGAGCATAGGTGTTTATGTGTGTGTGTGTGTTCTGACAATACTCTACTTTTAACTGTTATTATATATTCACTATTTATATACATTGTATACTGACTATTCCTATACATTTTATATGTCTTATTGGAAAATAAAATTATTTATTTATTTATTTAACCGCTGAGCTATTTCCTCGTTTGGTAATAAATGACTCGATTGTCTTTTTATTCGCCAAATTTCTTATATACATGAATTCCCCAACTTCCGGGCAACTTTCCTAATTTTAAAAATGAAATTTTTTGTAGCCAAATCGGTTTAGCCGTTCTTGCGTTTTTCGTTTTGAAAGAGTCGACATTTATTTTTATTTTATGTATATATAACTTCCAAACCATACTAGTTAGAAGGTCGGTTGAATGTAGAGAAACTTGCGTACCTGGAAGCATCATCTAGCGGGGAAAAATCGAAAATATCAGGGCCGGTTCTTGAGCTGCGACGAGAAAAGTAAATTTGATCATTTCGGTTTTTTGGTTATGCTTCATTTTTTTTAGAACTATCAAAAAATATTTTCGACATTTTCTATTCGGTAGTGAATACTCTTTGATTTGACATTTTCAGATTTTGCATCCAACGTTTCGTATTCTCCGGACCACCCTCAACTTATCTTTTTTTAAATACGGACCTAGATATTTCATGACACTATTCGGAATAACTTTTCATCCTGAATCCAGCGGTGTTTCATACAATGCCATTCAGAGACGATTTTCGGGTAATATGGACCGTAATACAAATTTTATTGGTACGGATGTGTATTGAGTTTATAATCACTGTTCATTTCAATAAAGTGAACAATACTTCGAGCCTGAAGTGATAAAAAAAGTCAATAATTATTCGACTATTTAAAAAAAAATCATAAGGTAAATAATTAACACATAATAATAATAATAATCACTTTTATTGATAATAAGTGAGACATAATTAGTACATGAAATGTGTTTACTACTACTATCGATGGGCAGAGTTGGCGTTTACCCATGTGTGAGATGGGTAAGTACTTTCTTACACTCAACCAAGTGAAACAAAAGTAACTTTTAATTGCTCAAAACTTCTACCACTTTGTTCAATGATTCAATTATGCAATATAAACTTTTCTTTTACTATTATATCGTTCCAAACGAGGTTTCAAAGCAAGTTCACATATCTTTCGAATAATTCCGCGGTTTCATCAATTATTTATATTTAATACTGGCACATCAGTTGAAATGATTTCAAACTAGTATCAACCTACTTGTTATAAAATATAGGAGGCCGTGAAAACAATCCATACTTAATACAATAACTGTCACATTATTTGTAAAGTTGTTCTTTATTGCGTTACAGAAATTTCTCATTGTTCACAAGTTTTTTGGGTGTTTCCTAGTAACTAATTCAACTTTACAAAGAAAGGAGTCCATTCTCAAAGTGGAGTTGTGATTTTCATGGGGAAAAACACTCAAAGTCGTCTCCACGAATGTATTATCCCAGCCGGATTGAAGAAAAACAGTAAGACATGTTTCAAGTGTACAAAGCACTCATCTTCAGTTACGAATTAACTATAAGAGAAAAAATATAGTCAAAAAGAGGGGTTGAAAGAGGGGTTACAAGATGGTAAGATACACTGTAGAAGAAAAATGAGACATGTACAAATTGAATATTAAACTTGGCAGGAATTCATTAAGAGCAAAACAAAGGAACGATGACTTATATCCCGACAGAATGCAACCGAATATAAAAATATCTCGGCGATTTAGTACATTCAATAAACCTAGAGTACCGTATGTTCGAAGGAAGGAACCAATAAACGATATCAATGTTCTAGCTCAAATTCGAATAAATCCAGGACTTGGGTCGAGGACTATTGCGGGTGAATGTAATAACTCAAAAAGTTCTGTTAACAAAATAATCAAGAGACACAGATAACATGATAACAAATACAAAGCGGTACAAAAATTATAACGCAATGATCCTGAAAAACGATTGCAATTGTGTAATTGGTTCCAACAGAGGGTAAGAATAATAACAACTTCGCACACAATATCAATTGGGGAGACGAAACAACATTTACAAGAAACGAACATTTTTATGCCACGGAAAATCCCCACTTAATCCAAGAAGTGAGACATCAATATCGTTTCTCGTTGAATATGTGATGCGGTTTGTTAGACAATAAATTACTGGGACCGTATTTCATTGATAGAAACCTGACTGCAGCATAATATTCAGATAATCTGTAGGACATGTTGGATAATCTTCCTACAGAGTGTCGTCTTAACAAAATCTGGTTCCAACAAGATGGATGTGGTCCACACAATCCAAAAATGGTCATAGATTATTTGAATCAGCGTTTTCCCATTTCATGAATTGGAACAAGAGGTACAGTGGTGTGGCCTGCCAGATCTCCAGATCTAAATCCATTAGATTTTTGTTCGTGAGGGCATCTAAGAAATAAAGTGCTTGATACAGCGAATGCAACGATTGAGATTCTCCGCGAAAAGATTGAAGATGTATTGGAAGATATCCGAGACGAGGATGGCAATTGCATAAGAATTTGAAATGTCAGAAAAGCCAAGTGTGTTGAAGAAAATGGTGGACATTTCGAACAATTACTCAATTAATTTCAATTACATTTTAAAATAATTTGGTTTTTACTTCAAAAAACTGAATTTCTTCTTGTTATTATCAGTGATGGCATTTTGAAATATCTACATTACTATTGTTCTTGCTGATAAATTGTTCAATTTTCGGAGAATAACATGAATTTTGAGAGAATATACTTTATTTTTTTATCGAAAGGCATGGCACTATGTTGATCCAACTGAAGATGTCGAAAACTAACTCTAAATTTAATAAAATTTGGATTACGATCTATATTCCTCAAAAACTATCTCTGAATGGCATTGTATGATACAGTTGTCCGGAGAATACGAAACGGTGGATGCAGAATATGAAAACGTCAAATCAAAGAGAATTCACTACCGAATAAAAAATCAACGAAATATTTTTGGTAGTTCCGAAAATGAATGAAGCATAACCAAAAAGTCGAAATGATCGAATTTACTTTTTTCGTCATATCTCAAGAACCGGCCCTGCTATTTTAGATTTGTTTCCCTCGCTAGATGATGCTTCCAGATACGCAACTTTTCCTTCATTCAACCGACCTTCTAAATAGTATGGTTTGGAGGTTACCAATACAATCCCATTAAAAAAGTAGCCACCCTGTATATTTACAGGGTGTAATCTGACCTCTTGTCCATAAAAAAATAAATAGATTTTTCATTTGGAATTTTTACGAAAGGTCATTAATAAGCCAGAAAAATAAAATATGAAAAAAAAATTCCAGAAAAAAATATTTTATTTTTATTTTTCCAAACTTTTTTTCGAATTTTTAACCACTGTAATTTGTTATAAAATGGTATTATACACTCGTCATTCACGGGTGGGCAGGAGGGTAGAATACACCCTGTATATATACATATAAATTATATATATATATATATATATATATATATATATATATATATATATATATATATAATTATATATATATATATATATATATATATATATATATATATATATATATATATATATATATATAGATGGTTTATTGGGTTTCTGTCCGCGTTCTGTGTTCGTGCTCCTCGGCAATGTCATGATGTTTCGACAAATTCCCATTTACCATCTTCAGGTGATGTCTAGAAACTCGATTGTTTCAAACTAGACGTATCTTTTCGTGTTGTGCTCGTCAATTTGTAATGGTGACCCGAGAACTATTTCATCACATCATACTCGCGAAAATCTACGAAGAATATATATATATATATATATATATATATATATATATATATGTTTTTCCTTTCTTGGACATAAGGTTCATTTAAAAAGCAGAGGTTATTTCATATTATTTATTGATTAATTCCAGACAATTCAGCCAGGGTTTTGGCCTTTCTCAATGGGTCAGACTGAAATATAAGCGAAAACAGTTTGTCAACGATTAAAATGAAAAGTTAAAAATCTAGATCAACTTACCATCAGCACAATCATCATGTTAAAATACAATTAATGAAAATATTTACCATACGGGCACACACAGATTTACAACTGAGTCAAAGACTACCACATATCTTAAATGTTTTGATTGCTTTGCAGGTTATGTTTATTTGAAACGAGAGTTTGAAACCAATTTCTAATCTAAAACTAATAGTTATTTTTTGGGACTTGTCACAGGCACAGTAGCTGTGTGGCAGAACGTCTGCTCTGCAACCAAAGGTCCCAGGTTCGATCCCGACGCGAGCACATTTTTTTTTTCCAAATTTTATTTTTCTAAAAGGCTTAAAGTTTAAACGCTTAGGGCTGAAAGCATGTAAGATAGCTGGAGCTGACAGTTTATGTACCGATCTACATGATATTATAGTAAACTTTATTTAGATTTTTTATGTCTGTTTTAAAACTGACAGTATTTGAGGTTTGTTTAATATGTATGAATAACATGAAATATGTATAAATAACATGAAAGAACAACCTCTGCTTTTTGAATGAACCTTATGTCCAAGAAAGGAAAAACAAAAAAACATATACAGTGGTTCAAGAAAATAAACAAATAACAATATATATATATATATATATATATATATATATATATATATATATACACATTGTCCGTCATAAAGTTGGCTACATATGGGAAAAATTTGTCATTGAAATTTCTGAAAAACTCCAAATGACGGTTGGTTTCTGCATGTCTGGAAACTGAAAAATCCGTTGCGACTCATATCACGAGACTTCAGATTTGCGGGAATTTTGAAAAAAGTTTTCTGTGGTGCCGAAAAATTAGTCGAATTGACAAGATATCGAACAAATTTATCGAGAAAATGTGTTTGGAATCCAACAAAGACCCATGTACCAATTTCGAACCAGATTGAAAAAAAACAAAAATAACATTTAATTCCTTCACCCTTACTGAGAAACATTATACATTCTTGTTTTATCTGAAAACAGCTTTAATAACCTTAATCACACCCTTACTAAGGAACATTATACATTCTATCTGGAAACAGCTTTAATAACCTGAATCACATAAGTTTGGGTCGAAACTAATCAAACATTTGTAGAATAGACATTTTGCGGGAGATTTAATTATGAAAACACGATTTATTCTTGTCACTAGGTGTAGTCATACCCTGTATGTTGATGCACATTAGCTTATTCAATATTCTCAACCCGTGAATAAAATTCAAACCAAGTAATATTTGTAATTGAAACTTAATATTACATTATTTATCCCAATTGAATTTAGAATTGTTTAGGTGGATGTGCAAATATAAAAATAAAGTTCAATAAACAAACAATGTACAAATTTTCAATATTTTACGTGACCACCTTCGCGCTCCATACATTTAAAATTCCACACCATAGATTCACGTTGAAACTATATTGGTCCTTGGCTTCAATAATGAAATGAGGATTATGTTAGCACATTTTTTGAGAAATCACAATTGCCTTCTAACATTCTCTGGAACCATGCACAAAAATCGAATCGAGCGTCATAATCCCTGTCTCGCAGTACTTGCACAAATTTTGGTTTGTATGGGTGGGAGTGATTTTGCTTTTAAATTCGTCCAACAGAGGTTTGATATATTTCTGCCTCTTCTGCCATGATTTTAGTCGAAACTCTTGGTGTCTCAGTGACTGTCAGTGGAACATGGTTTACATCATCTTCATTATCAACAACAGGCTTAACGTGAACCTTTTATATCCGTTTTCAACCGAACCAGTTTCCTTAAATTTCTGCAATATCTTTGCCACCGTAGTGAAATGCAAATTTTGGTCTGAATGCCTTCCATTGAAAATTACTGATATTTTTTCTTGTATACTCAGTTTTGGAGCCATTTCTATTCATAAACTGAAAAACACAAAAACTGATAAAGAACGACAACTCCAACAACATTGTCAACAATTTATTGTGATATTTGTTATTGTTACAACAAAAGTAAATCTTTTTTTCAAAATTCAAAAATCTAGCCATTGAAGTTCAAATTTACTAACCAATATTGAATTTAGCAAGGATAAATAATGTATTAATAAGTTTTAATCACAAATATTAGTTGGTTTGAATTTTATTTGAGAATATTGAATAACAGACAAGACTAAACCGTGTTTTCATACTTAATCTCCCGCAAAATGTCTATTCCACAAATATTATACTAGTTTTGACCCAAACTTATGTGATTCAGCTTATTAAAATTGTTCTTCGATAGAACAAGAATGTATAATGTTTCTTAGTAAGGGTAGAGGAATAAAATGGTATTTGTTTTTTTCCAAACCAGTTCGACATTGCTCTTCGTTGGATTCCAAACACATTTTCTCGATAAAGTCTTTCGATATCTTGTCGATTTGACCCATTTTTCGGCAGCACAGTTAACTGTTTTCAAAATTCCCGCCAAATCTGAGGTCACGTGATATAAGTCGCAACGGATTTTTTAGTTGTCAGACATGCAGAAACGAACCGCCGTTAGAGAAATCAGAAATTTCAATAACAATTTTTTTCCCATACGTAGCCAAGTTTATGACGGGGACACTATATATATATATATATATATATACGTCACGGAAACTGAAATAAAAAATATTATTCATTCTTTGAAAAACAATTCGTCACCAGGCTTTGACAACATCACAACCTTAGCCCTAAAAGAAATAAGCAACTTTATTGCAAAACCATTATGTCACTTAATTAATCTTATGTTTAGTGAAGGAAAATGTCCAACTCAGTTCAAAATAGCTGTAATAAAACCAATCTTCAAACATGGAAATCGAACTGACCCAAAAAATTACCGTCCCATTAGTATCTTATCCATTCTGAGTAAAATCTTTGAAAAGGCCTTGAAAGAACGGTTGGTAAACTTCTTAGAAAACACGAAAGCGTTATCTGAATTACAATTTGGATTTAGAACCGGAATATCTACTAATGACGCAATTGTTCTACTGGTGAATAAAATTTACTCAAACTTAGATAAAAGCAGGCCATGCGCAGGAATATTCATCGATCTGGCAAAAGCCTTCGATACCATAAGTCACAACAAGCTGTTATCCAAACTAAACGACATAGGTATCCGTGGCCCCGCGCTCTCACTCTTCCAAAGCTACCTAAAAAAAAGGAAACAACTAGTGAAGATCAATAACACAACGAGTAGCCAAAGAGAGATAACTTATGGAATACCACAAGGAACAGTATTAGGACCCATACCATTTATAATTTATTTAAATGAACTGCTATATTTGAATTGTCAAGGAACAATAATTTCATACGCTGATGATACCGTACTTCTTATGGATGGGAACTCTTGGGAAGAAGTAGAAACCAAAATAAAAAACGATTTAGGAAAAATAATAAAATGGTTTATGACAATCTCCTCACAATTAATATGGATAAAACTGTATATCTACCTTTTTCAAATTATAAAAATGGTCTCCCAAATACTGAACAATTAGACCTAAATCTACCTTTGAGAAATAATACGTATAATATTCAAACAAAAACCAACACAAAATACCTAGGGATAATTATTGATAATAACCTAAAATGGGATCTTCAAATTCAGAACTTGACCAAAAAAATAAGATCATTAATGTACCTATTCAAACAAATGACATTCATACTAGATGAAAAAAATCTAAAATGCATGTATTTCAGTTTGGTCCAATCACTCCTGAACTATGGCATAACCGGATGGGGTGGTGCATACTCTAATAATATAAAACCTCTAGAAATAGCACAAAGAAAATAATCAAAATAATGTATAAACTCAATAGCCAGTATTCATCGATTCTGCTTTTCCAGAATTCTAAATTATTGAATATTAGAAATCTATTCTACAAAACCTCAATACTCAATGTAGTCAAACATCATTTAATAGATATGAATAAAACTCACATTCATTCAACAAGATTTCGAGAAAATGACAATATAGTGCTCCCTAAGTCTCAGAATCCATTGGACAGCGAAGTTTCCTACACTGGGACAGAAATTATATAATTATCTACCAATAAGTTTAAAAAAGGAAATTAACAAAAAAAAATTCAAAAACATAGTAACAAATTGGCTACTTATATCAACAGTCAAAATATTATAAACACACCAATAACAGAACAGATACATGTATATACAATCCAATCTGCTAATCAATCACCATTGCTATTAATATAAGTCCAAATTCTATACTTATATATTCTAACTACAATATTCATTTATCAACATAGTAGTATTTTTATTAGTCTGTAGTATTTCAGAAAGTCTTATTTTCTCATTATGATAGGAACATCAATCTAGCTATAAATACTATAAATATTATTGTTATTATTATTGTGTGTGTACATGTTTTACTCTACATTCGTGAGTGAAGTGTATATGTATTTATAAATGTGTAGTTTACTAATTCATCAGTATGTGACCACTGTTATTGGTACATTTATGTAAACTCTCTCTCACATACTTTAAATTACCTTAAGTAACTTCATATTATTTTACTAGTACTTAATTTTTATTACATTAGTTTAATATATTTCAAAAAGATCAAATACCGCTTTGTGTCTTGGAGCACAGTCTAGCTTAGGCTAAAGTGAACCTGGACATAGAAATTTGATCAATTTGAAATATCTGATATTTTATTTTATACAAAATCTGTTATTTATTCAAAACTGTTTACGTTTATGTTTACATTGATAATTTTTATGCAAATGAACTGAATAAATATTATTATTATTATATATATATATATATATATATATATATATATATATATATATATATATAAACATGTCCTATATATCGAAGAATCCTATTAAATCTTCAGTTAAATCATACATAAAACCGTATTCATGATTCAAGCGAAGCTCATAAAAAATAAACTGAGTGGAATATCTCACATCAATTCAGCTCCACGAAAATGAATCTCATTTCGAAGTCAATCGGAAAAGTATAGAAATTGAATAGGGAAAATCGTAACGTTACGACATCGTCATTACCGATATTCGAACGAAAGCTCTCGAAATATATAACAGCAATCAGGTGGAAGATTTGAAATAAATTTCTACTCTGTTATCAGCGAGAGGATCTTGTTCTAATTTCCTCGTCCGATGAACGAATGCAGGGTAGTAGTCAGAGGCGGGTTGTTTTATTTGGAATTCGGTGCAACACCATAAGATATACTAGTTACTTTTCCTTTCGACCAAAAAATTAGTTCAAATCACATCATTCCACGTACATTTCATTTGTTTTTTTTTTTCTTGAAGTGATTCAAGTTTGTATTTCGAAATGAAAAATGTCTCGATAGGACAAAATCATAGGCTAATATTTTTTAAATAAACGCCTTCAGAAATATAGGACGATTGTTCTCCTGAAATTCTGCTGAAAACGAGCAGTATTATATTCTTCACGGGCTTTCATTCTTTCAAGTATGGTGGCTTAAAATTTGAATTTATTTTTAATATAATATGCAAGTGTTCTGTACCTGCACACATGAGTTCTTGGGTTATTTGACCATTTTCACGAGGTATAAGGGTGTGCATCGATTTAGGGTAAGTTTAACTATACGATATATTTATTTTTGTGAATTAAAATCTGTTTTATTGTATTGTAGTGACTGAGGAATAGATTAGATGAACATATCATTAGCTTTATTCGACTTCTGCTAACGTTTAAAGGTATATTACTGTTCAAAATTTGAACCACCACACCTCTGGAGATATGAAACGAACATATAATCGTGGTAAAATTTCAATCAATTTGGTCAATATGAAGCTACAGGAATTGGATGAAATTGATGAAGAAGTTTTACCTATTCCTTCAGACAGTTCATCCGATAATGATACTGAATTATCTGAAGAAAATTAAATGATTTTATCTGCTTCGGACAATTCGGACTTCAAGTGGAAGCCAGAAGGTCTAATTCTCTCCCTCAATGCGACCTCAACCAGAAAATATAGTTTGGACGCAAACGATAGAAAATTCTACCACTCCCAATACATTCTTGGAGTATTCTCGTGCTCCTCAATTGATAAACTACCTTATGATCCAATTCCATTCGAAATTTTCAATCTTTGTATTGTGCTTAAAATTCTTAGGCACATTCCAGACGAACTTCTACGAAGAACCACAATTTATGAAGGATGGAGAACATACAAAATTACTGATGTACATGAGATAAAAACAGTAAGAGACATGAATCTACTAATAAAAAAATATCCAAGTTACAGGGACCATTGGAGTAGTTGCCCTGACTCACATGTTTTAAAATGGCAACAATGGTCTCTTCCGAAGCGGTTTATCGTAAATTGGATATATTGAAAAAATCTGAATGAATTGAATTAATTAATCAGGAAATGAGTGCCAAATGATACCAAAGTTAGTGGAAGGGTTCTAAAATTAATCAACGGGGGTCGAAATAGTGAGTTTTGTGATAGAATGTGTAATCCCGATCCAGATATCAAATAGTCTATCTACAGAGAAAAACAAGCGCAGTTCATAACCTAGTTTTTGGGGTCGGAAATTATGAACTTAGTCGAAGATTATTGATTTTCAGTTAAAATCCATGAACTGAAGATGGCAACTCCAAGATGGCGGATGAGTTCATCTTTAGTTGGTCTCCTTATTGAAGGACTAGATAGCTCAGAACTTAGAGGAAAAAATGGCCCCATAATAACGATGCTTCAACAAAAATGCTTAGATTAAAGCGTACTTATGAACTAAAACGCACAAAATAAAATATTAAAGAAAGTTTTTTTAAAGACAAGCTTTTATTCGAATGCACTGAAAAGTAAAGAATAATTGCTTTGGATGTGTGACGTAGGTTATTCCGTGAGTTATAGATTCAAAAGATTGTCGCTTTCGTATTCGAACTGAAAACTTTGCGTGACATCATACATCCAAAGCAATTATTTTTTACTTTTTAGTGCATTTGAACAAAAGCTTGTCTTTAAAAAGGTTTTTTAATAATTATTTTTATTAGTACCCATATATACTTTTTTCGATTTGAGTTTTTCAGCTGAATTTATAATTCGTGTTGATTTTCGCTCATTAAATATATTGTCAGTGAAACTTCCCAATATATAAGCTGTGAAGAAGAATTGATTTTCATGAGATAAGCTTAGTTCATGATTCAGATACCAGACCAACACGAACCATAATTATTCCACAAAAATTCAAAATATGGACTGAATTCGATATTTCATAATGGAGTACCCTGTCAATTCAAAACCACCACGAATCTACAGAACTTGAAATTTAATTTAAAAAAAATCTGCTTTCAAAATTGTGAATGAAATTTTCAAATAGGTACTGTTATTTTCGTTTTAGACTTTTTTCCATTATATTTTTGATTATCATTCCAGTAATAAATGTTGCTGGATTAACGTTATCATTATTATTTCTGCCTGGAAAATTTTTCAGTTCAGATAATGGTATTCTCTCGGGTTGCATGTCGTCAAAAAGTGCATTTTCATAAAAAATCGTTGCTCCAATCGACTTGTCCAGGAAATTTTGTTTTATTGAAAAATATTGAAAAATCACATATTTTCAAAGTTTTGGGATGTGGACCATCGGGGGCAGTCCGTTCCTGACTTTGTACCAAGAGTCATGCAAGAAATCTCATCATCAATTTGTTTGTTACGTTAATCATCAAAATTTGGTTGTTTTTCAATATTCACCCGAAAAGTTTTTAAAGAAAAACATTTCTTTGAGGGCCTGTAACTTGGTAGCGAAGGATTTTAGGAAAAAAAGTTATATCAAGTACTGGTAATATTTTGACCTCGTCAATATCTTCTTGAAAGGAAAAGAGGAAGTCCTGGGACACCCTGTACTCTACGCTACGTGATGATTCCACGAATATCTAACGAATAGTAATTATGAACCCTCCCCAACGTGTCAATAGCCACGCCGTGAAATGTCATACGGTTTAAAGTCATGCGGTTTTTAACGGCGCAATTGTTTTGTGCCGCAAGATCATATTTATTCAATCAAGAAATAACAGGATAATATTTTCTATAGAATATCAATTTTCAATATTTATATTTCGAAAACCAGACATAGGAAATTAATGAAACTTACACGAGGGTAGCGTAATTTACTTTGGAGTATAACTGAAAAATATGATTCAAATTGAGAGGTTCAATAATAATTAACAAACATATATTTTAGGTGCAAAACCTATTTCAACTTATATTTGTTAACACTCTCCGTATAAAATGTGATTGTAGCTTTTTGTAGCTAATCATTATAAGCAATTACTATCAGTCTTCCTCAAGTAGTTTTGGCTTCGAAGCGAATTTATTGTCTCAAAAAGGCTGTTTTAAATGACTATTGTTAAAAACATGAAGTATAAAAAACAATTTTTTTTTAAAACAATTAGTGTTTTGGAAGAAAGTAAAAACTTTTCAAAGATATATTTTTGTTATGAGAAAAGACTCCCAATAAAGACATTTTTACTGAAAAATGCTCAGTCCCACTAATGGGACCAATGATAAATATTAGCGAAATAAGCTAAATAGGCGGCTTCTTTTGTCTTAACGACCGACTGACTGACATGTCATTTGACTTCCTTTGAACCATCAATGCTATTATTTAGTTACTCATCATCTAAAAAGTAATACCTTTGGATAAGTGAACCTTACTAGTTTTTAGTAAAACAGCCATTTTTATGATTTTCAAAAATTCATATCTTCGAAACTAGACATAGAAACTAATTTAAACTTGCAGTGTAACTTCTAGTGACTTGTACCACAATATCCCAAAACAATAAAAAAATTGGCTGAAAGCCATTTTTCCATGTACCTATTTGGTGCGTGGTTCTTTATGTTTTATCTAATCCAAATATTGTAAGTTTCCTCCAAGTTGAAGGAAATGGATATTGCAAATTTCACGTTTACCCCAGGAACGAGATCGACGGAGTTTTTTTGTAATCAACTCGTATATTAAAATGCGCATATAGGTGTGGAGTGAATGAGTGAGGGGTTTCTAGTGCAAGTTTGTGAACAAATTAAGTGACGGAGAAGTCAAAAATGGAGCTCCATCTATTATTATCTATTGATATAATTTCAGTAGTATTTTCTCACCATAATAGAAAGATAAAGATGAAGAGAAGTCTACTTATTAATAATAATAATATAACGTTAATTTTTCAAAGAATATTAAAATAAATAAATAGTCAAATGCACGTGTTTGGTCGGTGAAAATAACAATTATGTAGTTATGTAAATTTAAAATGGTAATGGATTTGCAAGGACGTTCAGTCTCATTTAAATACGATATTTTCAATAAATATATTATATAAATTAACCTTACTCATTTAATGAAGACCCACTATGACATTACCTGGACGTGTGTGTTCTTGGATTGAGTATTGATTATTCCATAACTACAACAAACACAATAGAATCGAATGATACGATCGGACAAGAAATATTGCATTCGAGGTGTAGGATCTAGATAAAAATGTATGCATGTGTCCACAGACAGATACGTATACACACGCATATGTATATACAAACAGATAGACTCATATATAAATATACGAATATATACACATACACATAATGTATCACTGTACAATTAAAATATGATATGGTGCAGCGCCAATGATTGGGGTTAGTGCCAGTCAGGAATAAAGGAATATTAATATTATTAGATGGCAACACAAAATTTCAGTACCAGAATATTCAGTACCCATTTTACAACTGATGTTAAAGGTTGAATAAAATATCAAATATAATGGATACGAACTTATTTCAACATGAGATGAAAGTAAGTGACTATTGTGGTGGGACTTTGGGTAAGTATAGCAGGTATATTATGCTAGTATTATAAACGAGTATTTTTTATGCAAATGAGGGATCAATAAATCGATGTATGACAACTCTATGTGATTCTGGAGTGAGATATTTAACTTGTTTTTTATAGAAAAATATTGTTGGTGCAGTTCTGGTTTCCAAGGGTTGTTAGGATGTTAGGATCCAGAAGTTTTAGGGTTTTCTAAAATCTATTACGATAAAGAAAAATGAAGTATACAGCATCAGTCAAAAGTCATGATGAAACAAAGTGGCTTTTTCATTGAATGGAACACCCTGTATAATAATCCATAATTCAATTCTTCTCAGAATTCTCGATAAAATTGATATAGTACATCATATCCTGAATTCAATCGTTTTCGAGATATCGAATTTTGAAAATAACTATTTACTACTCTCAAAGTCCGAAATGATGGATAATTATTATGAAAATTACACAAAAGAAAATGAAAAAGCATAATTGTTCAGTGTTGATAAAAATTAATGAAACGAGAAAATGTATTTTTCAATTAATGTCCTGGATATTTTCAGTTTTATAAGAAAAATAGTTATGCCAGAAACAAAGGAGGTAAAACAAGTTTTAATAAACAGCAAATATTTTCTTTGGAATTCTATTCAATAAGGTGCTCAAAGTGTTAACCATGTACCTCCTGACAGTAATGAATTCGCTGAACAAAATTTTGTAGTGAATCTAAAATCATGTTGTGAGGAATGGTGGAAATTTCATGCCTTATCCTTTCTTGCAACTCCTTGATATTTTGCGGCCTATTTGTGTACACTACATTTTTTATGTAACCCCACAGAAGAAAGTCAATTGGGGACATATCGGGAGACCTAGCTGGCCATTCAATTGCCCCCTGCGTCCAATCCATTTATCAGGAAGAGTTTCATCTAGATATGCCCGTACCACACGTCCAAAATGTGGAGGAGCCCCATCTTGTTGAAACCATATTTGTTCTGTCGGCAAATTGGCATTGTTTTTGTTCGGGAATAATCGTCCAAGCTCTGGAATTATATGTTCTCGCAAAGTAATAAATATCGTTCAGAGTTCAAATTTCCGTTCATAAAATAGGGTCCTATGACGTGTCCACCAATAATGCCACACCAAACATTTACTTTTTGTGGTCGTTGAGTGTGAACTTCTTCCATCCAATGTGGATTTTGGTCTGACCAATACCTACAGTTGTTTACGTGCCCGTTTAAACAAAATGTCGATTCGTCAGAAAACAATATGTGGTTGAGAAAGTTGACATTTCCGTTTAATTTATCCATAATAACTTCACATTACTCGATTTTACGATCAAAATCGTCTTCACTCAATTCTTGTAACAAATGAATTTTATACGGATGGAATTTTTGCAGTTTGCAAATTTTTTGAATGGAAATTCGACTCATGTTATGATTTAAAGCCCTCTGTTGTGTCGAATTTATTGGATTTTTCGCCACGTCTAACATGACATTCAAAGAATTTTCTTCATTTGTAACGCTTACTGGTCTTCCACTTTTTGGTCGATCTTTGACACCTCCAGCTTTATGAAAACGCTGCAATGTTTTTGAAACCGTTGATTTAGAAAGAGGTTCCCGATCAGGATGCAATCCATTAAAAATATCCACTACTTGGTCACAACTTCGTCTTCTATCACCATATCCTATGATCATATATAGATCCCAACGCCCGGAGGGTAACATTCACCCGAGGGCCTTTGGCCCGAGGGATGAATGTTGCCCGATGGGCGTTAGGATTTAGTAACGCTCGTGGTGCATACAAGATTTCATTTTTCACGAAAAAATTTTCTTAAACGACGTTGTTTACTTCATAAATTTCTTCTCATAGTATTAACTGCGTTCTGGTCGGCAATTGAGCACGAGTGAGCTTCTATGCAATTGTCATGGAAACATTAAAGAGGTGGTTCATTTAATAAAACGACGCTGCATTTCTGTAAGAATTGACAAGCTTATTAGTGGAGGAAACTTAAAACGGTTGTGTTCATAATAATTATGGAGATCCCACATAATGTGACGCTCAAAGCTGAAAAAGCGTAAGGATATTTACTGCCTGTGAAATCCAAACACTTATACGAGAAGGAGTATGACCATTTTCTGGAATGGAAAGATGAAAACAGAGTAAATACCGTAAATGAAACTGTCTTAATGGCATACTTCCAGGAACTGGTGAGTTTATCTCATGAAAAATATTAATATTTTTTATTTATTTTACATTCTTTCAGTCTGAACAATATAGTGCAAATAGTCTATGGAACAAATACTCACAGCTGAAATATTGATTGTTACATAAAATATTAATATATCAGCATTCAGTCAACTGATGGCATTTCTAAAAGTTAATTCAGAAGGATACATTCCTAAAATATTAAAGGTATTGGAAGGTGGACAAGTATTACTTTTCATAAGAAAAGCTCCAGATGATACTTTTCTGCTACATAAAGTTGTTCTGGTAATGGGCGTATTTGGAGGCTCAAGACGTGATGAAATGGTCAAGATGACAGTTGATGACATTGAAGACAGAGGAGCCGTTTTACTGATCAAGGTACCAGAAACCAAGACCTGCACCTCAAAAAGTTTTCCCATTGTTGAAGAAAGCGAAATAGGAGCCTTGAACTTAGTTAAAAAGTACATTGCACTACGACCAAAAGGATGTAAACAACGTAGGTTTTTATTAACCTACAGAAATAATAAATGCATTGAGCTACCTGTTGGTAAAAATACTATAGGAAGTGTTCCTTCTGTCATAGCGAAATACCTAAATTTGGAAAACCCGAAAGGTTACACCGTACATTGTCTATGCCGAACGTCGTCAACGCTTCTTGTTCAAGGTGGTGCTTCCTTTGAAACAGTAAAATTACATGGAAAATGAAAGAGTAGTACGGTACCAGCTATATTGAAGAAAGTATCTCCTCGAAGAACAAAATTGCTACATTCCAAGCTGAAAGAAAAAGAAAAAGAAAAAGACAATGTTAACGTTCCGAACGAAACCGAATGCACATTGAGGAGTTCATCATCAACTCACAGAACTTCAAACTTGATACTAATTTTTCATGAACATTTGAAAATTGTAATTTCTATTTGAGAGAAAATAATTAGTCCCTTTTTTATGTACAGTTGAAAATAAAACTTTTCTGAGTAATTAATTTATTGAACTACAGAAAAAAACATTTAGCGGGCGTTATGATTCATAATACCCTCCATAACGCCCCGGGCGTTATGGGTCTGTTAATAGCAACCGTTGCCAAGGTATTATGAAGCAGTAACGATCAAGTGAAATATTTTTGTATAATTATAAGGAAGTTATTTTCAAAACTCGATATCTCGAAAACGATTGAATTTAGGATATGATGTGTTACATCAATTTTATTTAGATTTTTGAGACAAGTTTTTGAATCTTTAACTCACGGAATAACCTACGTCACACATCCAAAGCAATTATTTTCAACTTTTCAGTGCATTTGAATAAGAGCTTGTTTTTTAAAAGATTTTTTTTTATTTTTTTTATATTGTGCTTTTGAGTACTCAAGTACGCCTTAATCTATGTATTTTTGTTAAAGCATCGTTATTATTCCTGTAAGTTCTGAGCTATCTACTCCTCCAATGAGGAGACCATCTAAAGATTAACTTATTCGCTATTTTGCAGTTGCCATCTTCAATGTATGAATTTTCACTAACCCCAAAACCCCTACATGCCAATTTTGAATCGTAACGGGCCATGATTACAAAATTCGTCCGCTATCTTGAATTTGTGGATTCTGTTATGAAATTCATAATCTTCGACCCCGAAAACCCCCACATATCAATTTTGAGTAGAATCGGACCATAAACACAGAGATCATCGGCCATCTTGAGCCGCCATTTTATTTTATAATTTTGGAGGAAAATTCATAATCTTCGACCCTGAAAACTCTCACATATCAATTTTGAATCGAATCGTACCATAATTTTCGTCCGCCATCTTAAAGCACCATTTTTTTTTATAACAAAAATTTCATGAGCCGCTATATCAGTTTCATAGATTCAGACAATAAATTCATGATCTCCGACTCCGAAAACCCCCACATACAAATTTTGAATGGAATCGGACCATAATCACAAAACTCTTTCGCCATTTTGTAGCCGCCATTTTGAATTTATAAATTTTGACAGAAAATTCATTGTCTCCGATCTCGAAAACCCCCACATACCAATTTTGAATAGAATCTGGCCATAAACACAGATATCAGCAGCCATCTTAGAGTCGCCATTTTGAGTTAAAAACATAATCTTCGACCCCGAAATCCTCCACATACCAATTTTTAGTCGAATCGTACCATATTCATAAAACTCGTCCGCCATCGTAGAGCCGCTATTTTGTTTTTTCCCCTAACAAATATCTCATAATGCATTGTTACTGGAATTATAAACACCTGCCAAATTTCAGCTCAATCGGATATCGGCAAGTGCACCAAAAATGGATTACAAATTTTGAACCGGAAAGAATGACAGAATGACAGAGTGACCGAATGACAGAAGGACAGAATGACATACGAACGAAACAAGTTGAATAAAAGTTGTGATAAAAAGGGGCTGTACCATAATACTGTTGCACCCGGAATTCAAAGCAATCAATTCTGACACTGGCTATAATTCATTCCATTAAATTTCGTTATGAATATTCCTCAAAAAAATATTTTATATTATCTCAGTATGAGTTCCAAATATATTCCCACCACCAACACGAACAAATAGCGAAAGAGCCCCCACAGTTTATTGATTGCGGAAAATATTCGCCATTGTATGTAAATATTTTCATGATTGGTGACTTTTTTATTCAAATTCTTTGTTGAAGCACTCGACTTTATCAGCTGTCCGCACGTCACTTGCAAGTTTTCTTTCATTACATAAATATGAGGTCGCAGCAGATAGGGACGATAGGGTCCGAATCGATAATGTCAGAAGGAAATTCACGTATATTGTCGTGAAAATATAAGTTTGAACAGGAAATAGATAATTTCGATTCATCGTTTGCAGCTACTTCAGAATAAAGCAATGCGTATTTTATTACGTTGCAGCAGGTTAACAGCGATAAATGATATGTTAATGAAGCTTAAATTTTTAAATATTTCCCAACTGATTATAGAGTCTGCATTAGTATTAATTTTTAAAATTGTTAATAAGCAACCTCCTTCTTACTTGCAAGAATATATTATCAAAAGGGCAGATATGATACATTATAATTCAAGGTTCAATGACCAGTTCCACATACAAGGCTTCAATACAAATGCTTTGGAAAAAACCCTCTTCATCGAAGGTTTGAGAATATATAATGATCTACCTCTGTTGGTTAAGACATCAGCAAATGTAAAAAAAATTAAAACAAGGTTAAGAAAAATGTATTTCAATGTATAGGTTGTATTGTTTATGTGTAATGATATCAATTGTAACATTTATGGACTGTTATATAATAGCTATTGATGTTAAATAAAGTTATATTCTATTCTATTCTATTCTAATTAAGTGGTTAACAAATCATTGCGAACATGCACCATTCCGGACATAAATATTTGGCTTGTTCTGATTAATAGTGCTCGGGTTTCGGGTAGAGTCATTGCGGAAGGAGTTAGAAGTATGCGACTGGCATAGTTCATTTATTGTAGAAGTATATTTCTCCTAAATCCTTAGTATCTGAATCATTGAATGCATTATGAGAGTGTGGTTATATTTTCAATAATTATCTGAAGAAAATTTGTAGCTGAAATCTAGAGAATATTTCATTTTTCTTTGTAAATTTAATATGGAGAACATATCAAAAATTGATTGGTACTAGGGAAGTATTGATATGGCGTCAAAAAACCATCAACTCAGCTCTGAATTTCCTGGGAGATCAGGCACAGTCTACGGAAATTAATTAATTGAATACTATCCGAAATGTTATAGACATCAGACTCTGATTTTTATTAATCCAAAACACGTTTTTTGTTGGGAGTGCAAACTAATGTTGCCCAAACCCTCGTTGTCAATCGCGATATGGGAATGTTGGACTCGTGTGGGGGTGTGCATTACCCGCCTACAAACCAAAACACCTCTCTTGTAACTGGAACTGTCGGGGCCATTGTTTCCGGCATCACTAAAACTAATCTCTATTGATTGCAGAAGGGGTTTCTGGACAAATAGGGGTTATTTTCATTTCCAGCCACCTGTCGAGAAGAAAAGGGTGTGTGAAGAATCGTCTCTTTGTATATATATATATATATATATATATATATATATATATATATATATATATAGTTGAAGGAATTTAATGGACATAGCCCTCAAAGAGAAGTGTTAACCGTAGACACGTGTTTCGCTCTGGCCCCTATCAGTACGAATGGAAGTGCAAGGTGACAACATCTTGTAGAAAACGACAAATCAACGAGTCAACAAACAGACGCCAACCGCTCATTTGTGGTTTCGGTCAGACCCTGAATTCCAGGAAACAACCAACGTCACTCACGGAGGCAGCTATAGCTACCTGCGTGACATCCGAGTCAGGAATATAAATATGAAAGAGTAATGTGGGGACTGTTGAAACAAAGTTAAAGGGAATTTAATGGCCATAGCCCTCAAAGAGAAGTGTTAACCGTAGACACGTGTTTCGGGCTCTCGGCCCTCATCAGTACGGTGGAGAAGTGCAAAGATGAACAACACTTGGTAGAAAACGACACATCAGCGGAGTCAACAAACAGACGCCAACCGCTCATTTGTGGTTTCGGTCAGCAGACCCTGAATTCCAGGGCAACAACCGTACTGATGAGGCCGAGGCCCGAAACACGTGTCTACGGTTAACCCCTTTGAGGGCTATGTCCATAAATTCCTTCAACTTTGTTTCAACAGTCCCTCACTATTACCTCTTTCATATTTATATTCCTGACTCGATGTCACGCAGGTAGCTATACGCCTCCGTGGTGATTGTTGATTCAATCAGTCTGCTGACCGAAACCACAAATGAGCGGTTACTCTGTTGTTGACTCGTTGTTGTCGTTTACCAAGTGTTGTTCATCTTTACCTTCTCCACCGACTAAAGGCCGAACAAACACGTGTCTACGTAACTACTTCTTGAGGCTATTCCATAAATCCTTCAACTTTGTTTTCAACAGTCCCCTCACTATTACTCTCTTTTCATATATATATATATATATATTTTTATGCTTGGTTGGTTATTGATTTTAAGTTAATATATATGTATACATTTGTGAATTCATTCCACAGATTTCAGTTTCTGAATCCCTATCATAACAAATGAAAACTCCGGCTATGTTATCTTACCATTCTCTTTTTAAACCTCTCTTTACCTTATCCTAGCTCAGTCAGGTACGCCTATGAACATGAGTCAGCTCCTTCTCAATAGTCGGTTCTGGTGATCTGTATTGCCGACTTGGCACTAACGATTCGATAAGAAATGCTGCTCAGTGGGGAAAGTGTGGTGGGATAAAACACAGAATGCAGAGAATGATCAAAAGGTTGTTTTTCATTTAGATAAAAACCCTTCAACTGCCCTACTCTGCGATAAATACCGTATACTAAAAAGAAACAATGATAAAAAATGGTGCAATTTGAATATAAGTGATGATTATTAATAGGAAGAATATTTAAAATCATGGTCAGTCCTTTAGCATGGAATTTTGAAGAATGTTCAGCCAAAACAGTGTGAAGAATGGATCGGACACTCAAAGTTATTGGATATCTATACGAAAAGTTGTACTTTGGTGATTAGAATACCTTGTTGCTCCTTCTCCTGCGATGTATCCAGCCCGTGGACGTACTCTTGGGATTGCAATGACAACTTACGTGCGTTCTTTCTCTCCTTTACCAAGTAAGTGAAAATTTTTGATAACTTATTTCTCCCAGTTGTGCTTTTTAGGAATTTCTCTCGTTCGGGAATCGTTTTATGCGGGTTTTTTCTTGAATTGTCTATTTATATCTCTTTCAAGTTTTCGTACGTGGCTTCTTTTTTGTAACTTTTTTCAATCTCCTTCAAACTTGTTACCTCCTCCCATGGCAACACACATATTTTTTATTTTCTCACGGATTTTTGAATTCAGTGTCACTTCCTACCTAGTTATTAGTTATTTCAATTATCACTAATGATTTGATGAATGAAAGCTAATTCTAAATCTTACATACTATCTACAAATTTGTATAAAATTATATTTTTACAGTTTCTGCTATACATCCTTCATATATCATCACTTTTCCCACACAAACTCTCTCGATCTCCCATTGGTGGGTTTCCTGTTGATGTGAATTGTCATACAGGATGTTCAAAACATATATATATATATATATATATATATATATATATATATATATATATATATATATATATATCAGTTGATCTAACTTTGAATTCAATGTTTTCTATAAATTTCAATTTGATATAATTCAATTGTGGATTTTCATTATATATTCCGTTGGTCACATACTTCTGATAATAGTACTACTTCAGGACTGCCCTCCTGATACATATGCACCGACTGGAGCATAATATGAGGTAAAGAAAATTGCAAAACAACATAGCATTATCGACGATAACTAAAATACCTAATAATAATAATGATAATTGAAAGTTTAATTATTTTACAACATTTCCTAAGATAACAATATATATATATATATATATATATATTATATATATATATAGTGTAGTAATAAAAGTCTATTTATTTGAAGGTTGTAGACGATGTGGTAACTTGATTACTATCGTTATGGACGTCCATCGTCTTAATGTATTCAAAAGGTTTTCAAGACGTTTCGAATGCTTGTATCTGCAATCGTCTTCAGGTGAATACTGAATACAGTGAATACTGAATACAGTATTCACCTGATGAATACTGAATACAGTATTCACCTGAAGACGATTGCAGATACAAGCATTCAAAACGTCGTGAAAACCTTCCAAATACATTAAGACGATGGACGTCCGAAACGATAGTAGAAGTCTATCTGTTAATGAAATACGTTTCGTCCCCGGCCGGGGACATTTTCAATTCTTTATTTTTTTGTTATTTTTCATGGTTGACATTTTCTTGGGAATTTATTTCTGGAATGAATGTATAATGTTATTTTGAGAAATTAGTAACAGTAACAGTATCTCAAATATAATAGGAAAAAATAACTACTATATAGAAGACAGTTTCGCATTCAAAGAATTCATTGACCAAATAACACTACCAGACAACCACTCACTAATATCCTTGGACGTCATATCTCTATATACCAATTTACCTATAAACTAAATTAAACACACATTAGAGAAAAATGGCACTCATCAAGAGACCACACCCCTTTACCGTTCGACGAATTCACAAAAGCAGTAAACTTAACATTGGAAAACCACTTCTTTCAATATAAAACGAAATTTCGAACTACAGATGGATGTGCAATGGGATCCCCTATATCAAGTTCAATTGCCCAACTAATTATGGAATCACTAGAAGAATCTGTCATAGAAAAGTTGAATTGTCATATACCGTTTTTCAAGAGATACGTTGACGATTGCATAATGGCTATCCCTGAAGATGAAAAAATGAAGTCCTAAAAGAAATGTAACGCTTTCAACACAAAATTACAATTCACATTAGAAGAAGAAAAAAACAACGAAATAAACTTCCTAGACATGACCCTCATTAGAAAAAATAAAAAAATCCCCACATAATGGTACACAAAAACTACCTGGTCAGGAAAATACTCAAATTTCAACTCATGTCACCCCTCCAACCCAAAAAAACGTAATTATTGGCATAACTGACCGAGCAATCATATTAACCCACCCTACTCTACGAAAAGACAATTTCCCAATCAAACTAATAAACCAAATCATAAAACAAAGAACCCATAAATTATACAACCAAACAAAACCACAATTAAACACGAAAAAAGATACTAACTATATCCCCTCCCATAGTACCATTTCTCTCAGAAAACATTAACAACATCACAAAAAAATTCAATTACCAAATTTGTCATAAGTCAAACAACACTTTAAAAACCTTTTCACACCCCCAAAAAGTACAACCCCAACTATGAAAAATCGAATGTATTTACAGCATTCCATGTAATGACTGTGAAAAAGTCTATATAGGTATGACGTCACAATGACTAGAAAATAGACTGAAAGGGCATAAATATATGAAAGAGTCAAGCACGGCACTAAACAAACACATCATAAATGAAGACCACAACCATAATTCCAATAAAACTGGCATTTTAAGCATAGAAACCAACCCAAGAAAAATTAACATCAAGGAGATGATTTACATAAAAAAAACAACAACGCAATGAACGACAGAACGGACATTGGTAACCTAAAAAAAAATCAAAAAATGCAAAAAAACCACAAGCAAACGTCACATCCACCCGCACCAAAACATTCCATTCACAACCAGATGAAAGCAATTCACTCGTTCCAGAATAATAAAAGAAGCATGTTATATATATATATATATATATTCGTATCTTTCTTCAACTAAAACTGTTCTACATGAAACATTCTGCCAAGGTGTCACCTGTTGAGTTACTAATTTCTCAAAATAACATTATACATTCTTTCCAGAAATAAATTCCCAAGAAAATGTCAGCCATGAAAAATAACAAAAAAATGAAGAATTGAAAATGTCTTCGGCCGGGGACGAAACGTATTTTATTAACAAATAGACTTTTATTACTACACGAATCCAATAACCCAAGAAACTCCTCAAAAATATATATATATATATATATATATATATATATATAAAATTGTCCGTACTTCTATGGAAAGTCTTTGTTGCTGTCGTTGATATAATTTTCACCAGTGGAATATTTTTTTCACATTTTGTCAGAAATTTGTATCCATTTAAGGGAGACTAAGGAACGCTTCTGAAATAATAGAAATTCAAGAGGACGAAATTTGTGTGTATCATGGGTATCTATTTTAAATAAATATCTAGGAAAGAGATCAGGTATATGTGTCAAAATTTAGGAACTCAAGGATCCTGATTTTGAGATGGTATGGCTTTTTTCCAATCCCCTACAGAACTAATCGTGAATGATTTTGGGGATGATAATTATGGATTCTTTATGAAAATATGGAAAGTTGATATGGCGATAGTTTTATGATCATAACTCCATCCTATTTTCAGCAATAAGTAAAATCTATCATTATGACACGGCACTGGATTTTTTTGTTTCAATATATTTCAATATAAGCTTGCTTGCCTCTTAAAACTTTTACAATGGTAATTTGTTCACCATATTGTCCTTTTATTGTGCTAATATTAATCCAAAATAATATATTGTTTACCAACTCAGTAACTGAGTCAAGTGTTAATTGGCAAAATATGGGGTGACAAGTTAGCAGTGTGTCTATTTGTTAGTGAGTGCAGCCCTCGTGGAGAATTACCAACTTCGCACTCCGAAACTTCTCGAGCATTTAATTATTTTAATTAGTCTGACGGTCTTCATCCCAGCTCCGAGCAACACTTTCGCCAATGGCGATTTCATGTTTCTAACTTATCTGTTAAGGTTTCTGGGGAAACTCTCATTATTATAAGTATAGTTGTTTTGATGCAGTTTGCGAATGAGTGTACAGATGCTGGTTGACTCTAACCTTGAGAAGACCTTGATAGATAAATAGATTTATTTCACAACTTTACATTAAATGTTTGCTGCAAGTCAAGAGTTACAAGAATTATACAAGATATACGTATAAAAGTCCTTAAAAAAACACGATATAAATATATATATATATTTTGGGTATAGTATTCTATTACATAATAGTTGTCGGAATGACCTCACAACTATTATGTAATAGAATAAATGGCCACAAATATGCTAAACAAGCAAGTACCGCTCTCAACAAACACATTATTACAGAAAATCATAACCCCAATTTCAATAACGTAAAAGTTCTAACATACGAAAAAAACAAAGATAAAAGAACTTTCAAAGAAATGATACATATAAAACAAAACAAACAATCCATGAACAACCGCACAGACATAAACAATTTGAGCCAAATATACCACACTCTAATTTAAAAACAAATAAATAAAGCCCAGCTGAAACAAATCATTATTCAATTCACCCATATCACCCCCACACTCGTACACTACACCATCCCAGCGGAGAACACTACGGGCCTACCAACCACTAACAAAATAACCATAAATAGTTCCACACTACGTCGTTCAGGCGCTTTTAATGACAATTGACAAAACAGCAAACCACAAAATATCGAAAGTTTTCTGTTAAAACAATGGTACAACAAAATTTAACACCGCCCCAAAATCCAACTAATGTTGGTTACAAAATACAAGCATGGTAAAACCAAGGTACGTAACCCAAAAGGTAATTAAAGTTAATCTAGACACAACCTAACTTTCCACATATGATGTTATCCATACCAATATCTTATTTTCAGATCAAATGTTTTTAATGTTTTTAATAAATTTTACTGAAGATGCCCCCGAACGAGGGCAAAACGTTTAAATAAATGTAATTTTCTTCTCATTTTAATACAAACAAATCTGAAACCCAAGAAAACTTCAAAAAAAAATATATATATATATAATATATATATATATATATATATATATATATATAAAATAATAATAATAATTTTATTCACAATAAGATGGACAATAGTTGGACAGTATCTCTTACAACATGGTTGTGAATAAGGAATATACCACGAAGCAGTTTTCACCGCTTGTTTGTGGACGTAATCAAACATGGATATACTTACATTCATTCAATATGTATAATATAACAATATATAAACAATAAATAAAAAAATAATAAAAAACAAAAAGGAATTAGCACAAGCACTCAAGAATTTCAGTACGACATTGATAATAATAATAATGGTTCATCAGATTTTTAAGAAATTATCAATAAATTATATTCACTATGCTATGTTCACTTACTTATTTGAGGTCTAATAATATAGAATATGAAAAATATATGTAGAAGGTGTTGAAATGTAGAGAATTCAACATGTTCAAATATTGATATATCAAAATATCAAAATATATATGTAAAAAGTCTTTAGGAATTTTTTTTATAACGTTTGAGTTATAATTGTAAATGATAGAATATGCTCCTAAAATGTATAGTGTAAAGATATATGAATGTATAAATAAAAAATTTTTGTATGAGATATGGGAATATTTTTGTTTTGTTTTTTTATGTATCGATTACTTTATGAATTTTTTGCCTAGGATTTTCGATGATATATTTTTTTAATTGTGTTTTAAATTTTTTCATTTGTTCCTCTTCTCTCAGATTCTCTGGTAATACATTAAAGACCTTTGGTCCTAGATAACTGTAAGTCCTCTGGCATATTGATTTGTGAACAAACGGAATTTGATACAGGTTTTGACCTCTGGTATTTTTCTGGTGGTTTTTCCTAATTAATTCATGCTTATTTACAAACTGATGTATTGCTAGGCTCATAAAATATAATTGTTTTATGTCCATTATTTTTGTTTCTTGATGTAGAAGTTCAGTAGGATAACGTGGCGATTTTTTATATATTATGTTTATTATTCGTTTCTGTACTTTTTCAATTTTGCTTAGGTGTACGTTCATTCCAGCTCCCCATCCTATGATTCCATATTTCAAATGGGGTTCGAATAGTGTATAAAGTTCTCAATTGGTTTTCTTCCAGTATTTTTGTGAGCTGTTTTATCTTATACACCACGCATCTGTATATATATATATATATATATATATATATACAATATAAAATCGATTCACATAAGAAATATTCTAATATAAAATCCTAAATTAATTATGACAAAATAAAAATAAAAAATCATCTATAACAAGCACGTGTACGAAAAAATGAATTGACCCTGGCAAGATGACAAAAATGTATTTACTCTAAACAAAAAAGTTGCATTTAAATACTCCTCAGTGCTATAAAAACAGTTTTCCAACATGAATGACTTATTTTTAAGTTTGAATGACTTTGGGTTAAGTTGTTTGATATATTCAGGTATATGGTTGTGAAAGTTTATATTTGGGGAGATTTTCTGGAACTTTGTCAGTCTAAAGTACGGTATTATAAGCAGTTCAGCATTTTTTGTATGATACTGATGAACATCCTGATGTTTCGAGAATACATTTTTATTTTTTTGGATGTCAAGAACGGTGTTATAGATGTAAAGAGATGGAAGGGGTAAGATACCCAAGCTTTTGAAAAGTGGTTTGCAATGGTCTCTGTACCTACTCCGCGTTCATAATGATTCTTATGGCCTTTTTTTGTTGTCTCAAAATTTTAATGGATTGGGAGGAATCACCCCATAAAATTATGCCGTAATTTATGTGTGAATGGAATATGGCAAAATAGGCTGTTTTCAAAGCATGAAGGTCTACTATTTTTTTAAGTTGTCCAAGAGCAAAACTGCTCTTAGAAAGCTTTACATTCAACTCATGTATGTGGGTTGACCACATGACCACATAAGTTTCCATCGAGAGTTATTCCCAGTAGTTTTCCACTTTTAACGCTACTGTTACTGTTGTTTGAAGAAAATATAATTTCCTTGGTCTTCTCTTCATCCAGTTTCAGTTGATTTACTGTGAACCAATCTGTAGCCAGTTTCAATGCTTTATCCGTATTGACGGATAACATTTCCAAGTTTTCGCCGTTTGACACTAAAGAGGTATCATCTGCGAAGAGAACGTTCCTGTTCGGCAATATGAAATGGCTAAAGTCATTGACATAAATAAAAAATAACAAGGGTCCTAAAACAGAGCCTTGGGGAACCCCGTGTAAGACATTTAAAACACCAGAAAACGTGTCATTCATACACACTGACTGAGTTCTATCCGTCAAATAGGATTTGAACAATTTGAGGGGTAGCCCTCCCACTCCATAGTATTTCAGCATGTCAAAATATGCGCGATATAAAAAAAAGTATATATGAAGGTTCCGTATATACAGTATACACTTATGAAATTGATTGATAGATATACCAGAAATGCACCTAATGACTAGATGTAAGTTGTCTTGGGAGATGTACACTGCACTCTAGGAGCGATGGAATGACCGACATTTCCGAAAAACAATTAGGAAGAGAGGTGCGCTAGAAATCTCTTTCATGATTCGTGATCAGAACAACAAATTCACTTCATAATTGATTTTTTCCCCAAAGAACTCCTGAAAACTCAAAATTGGTCTAACTTCTGATGGACTTCTGCTGACGTAGAATTGTAAAATTCTCAGATTTGATAGACTCACAAAAATGGGCTCGATGACCAAGTCATTTTTATATATGTACCCGGCACGCCAGTAGCGATAGAACAACTGAAATTTCTGAAATTAGGAGGCAGGATACTTCCCCTTATTCTTGACGTAGAATTACGAAACTCGCAGGGTCGATAGATATACTAAAAAGGCGCCCAGTCATCAAGTGGAAAACATATTCTGAAAGTTTGAAATGTTCGAAATCTACGACAAAATATGGCATTGACTATTCATCGATGGTAACCTTGTGGGACTTTGAATTTTCGGAGATTCATGAAATCTTCGTTTTTCATCTGGTAGCTCAGTGAATAGGGATATCAGATTAACCCTGCATACATTTTGAGGTTTTCTATTGATCTGATCAGATAATTTTGTAACTAGGAAAATAGGTGTAAATTGCCGTTTAAATGGAATAGAACTATAAACGTTAAAAGTATCAATAATTTAATCAATACTGAAAAATAAGAAATGAATAGAATTAATAGTTCAGCTATTTTTAGAGAGAAATCTTCGTTTTGTTGGTTTCTGTCGGTGAACTTCATCGGTTTCTCTATGGATCATCCAACAATAGCCTGACATCATAATGATATATTCTTGCCATCTCTTCAATATTTTGATGAAACAATTCACCTTGTTCTTCACTGTAGTCTCCAAGATATTTTGAAAATTGATCAAAGTAAAAATTCAAAAGAATAAGTTTCAAACTCATGTTATAATTGTTCAACATTCCTTTGACTTTTTTTAAAATGACGATATTTCACATTCCTGAAAAAAGAAGAGGAAGTTATTTTCCTAAGCTTGTCATGATACTTTCAAATTGTTCGTCCTTCACAAGTTTCCTGATCGGCATACGTTATGTGATACCCATTGTTAAGCTTGTTGACCTAATGTCACTACAAAGTGAGCAAAATGAAATATGAATCTTCTACCAAGTTATATGTTTTTTTTTTGTTCAAATGGTATATTGTCCACAAATATATCAAAATACATCTGAACTGTTCTTGCTATACCGAGATGTCATTGTCATAGATCAGGCTTACTCGCACTTCCTGAAACACTCTAAAGTATAACCGGTTGACTGTTAACTCAGGGACAGGAAAAAAGCAAGAAAGAGGTGGGTATACGATACGTATGGTAAGAGTAATTTGAAGTGATGGGAATATACAGGTTGTTTCAAAATTCAGTATCAATATTTCGGAGCCGTATTGTTCAGATCAAAATAAGATTTTTTTTCCATAAACATGTGTCCTCTAACGCTTTGTTACCGATCTACAAAGCGCTAAAATTTCAAGATTTTTTTACTCTTTTCTTCACAGGTCTTTCAGTTTTTGCGATATTGAGATCAAATTTGAAACAAAGGTTACGTTTTAGGGTTTGCATCATTTAGTATGCCAAATGATTGTAAGAATCTACAGGGAGATATTTTTTCAGGAGTCAAGCCATTTTTCGCCCCCTAATCTTTTTTGTAGTGCGTGGTGGATTCAAACAAATGCAATGAATTCTTTGTTTTGTTTATAATTTTTTTTGTCTTCTGTAATTTTCACGCATTGCAACCGTTATAAGAAAAAAGAAAAATTTTTTTGTAATTGCTACAATAATTAACTTTTTAACAAAGGGGAACCTCACAATGAAAACAAAAAACGCTGCTTATTTGGTTTGTGATCTAAATTACATGTTTCCCAAACATTACCTGAAAGATAAAAAACCTAACGAACCTTGACTTTTTATAAAACGAGCTGGAAATTCCCTACCCCTTCTGCGATACAACCTTCCACTCTTCTTCTCATAGACTGCCGTACGCGTTCTTCAAATTCCGGGAGTGTTTCTTTCGGTGTGGAAGGCACCCATAATTTGTTCAGTAAGAACATGGATGGAAGGCACTGGTTCTGCACCATAAACTAGGCCCTTTACATGTCCTCCATAAAAATAAATCCAGCGGGTGGCAAACTGGGGACCGTGGGGGCCAAGCAACTGGGCCTGCTCTACCAATCCACCGACTGTATCTAAATAATCGCGGACAATGTATCGAAAATGGGGGGAGCCCCATCGTGCATGAACCACATTTGTTGACGAACTTGTGGAGGCACGTCCTCCACTAATGCAGGCAATTCGTTCTGTAGGAAGTTTAAATATGTGGCACCACTTAAAATTCGCGGTAAAATAGAAGGACCAATTGAAGTATCTCCTACTATGTTCACTAGGAAATGGTCCCTGGTGTCGAGATTGTCTAATCATGTGTGGATTTTCTAGTGCCCAAATATGAACGTTGTGGTAATTCACTACTCCGTCGCGTATAAAGTAATCTTCGTCGGTAAAAAGGATATGATATAAAGATGCAGGATCCCTAGTACAGTTGCGCAGTGGAAAATCTCGCGGAAGCAAACTTTGGGCGCGGTTATGGGTTATGATATGGGACATTCTACAATCAAACTTTTTGTTTAACCAATATGACCTAACCTCAAGACATCCAAACTATCGTTTACTATCGATAGTTGAAGGCATCGATGTTCAGCAAAGACTACGAGAAGCCCTAGCTCAACTGCCGTTTAACAAGGATGCTGCAGAGGCGTATGAATCAGTGGCGCACAGTGACGCAATAAATACGATGATATTCAATATGATTCCCTTTGTGGCTATTATTTTATCATATGAATTGATAACTGGCGTATTATCAATAAACATCTGTACAATGAAATAGGTGCCGAACAGTAAGTTGTAATTTTATTATTAAAACATGAGATCCAAAATTTGCAGATGTTTTTACATCCCACATACCTATTTTATTTGTTCGGCAATAGTAAATTCACAATATTTGCCAGTCTATTAATTAAGTATCGCAATTTGATAAAGTGATAATGACAACAGAAACACGAAAGTACACAGGTGCGGCTAGGCTCCTAGGGAAACCAAAATGTTCGGCAATCGTATTGTTGTGAATTGTAGTGAATGAATAGGGATATTAACGAAATGCCGAACAGTGATTTATAATAATTTTTGGAATATCTTTTTACAAAAGCCTGGGGCGCTTGTGCCCTTCATAGCCACCCTAAGTGTTTGGCATTGGCTTCCGCCTGATTTTTATTTTTCCAATAGTCCTTTATCATGCTTTGCAAAGGAATTGTAACGGTTGTATCTGTTGTCGTTGTAGCAAATGTAGGTTCGTTGATTTTGAAATTGCTAGCTGGGTGCTCTTTATGCAACTACATAGTAAGCTAGTATAGTTGATATGAGTTTTCTTGAGTTTTTGATAACTTTTTTGAAGTTTTTGGCTTTGAATTTATTGGATATTGGTTCGCAGTCTCCTTTACTCATGCTAATATTGTGTATGTATTGTGGTGAGCGATTATAGTCTGCCTATTGTTAATGGAAGTTCTCATTTTCAGATTTCTATATCAGTTCTCTGATTTTGAAGTTTCTTCCTCCAAATTCTTCAGGAAGTGTTCTGCAACTTATTGACTGATATAGGCTCCAATAGCTCTGCAAGTTTTGTTGTCCTATGAATGCCATTCTAACTCAGTCTCCTGCATTCATCAGTAGAATCATCATTATTTCATCTATTAGTGGGTCAGCATGTTAGCTTTATAATCAGATTTTCTGTGTTCAGTTCATCCCTGACCGCACTATCGTCATCGTCATTGACATCACTTATACTAGCCCCTGGTATATACCCTAATAACTTCGTGAGTTTTCTCTGCTTGTGTTTGCGTTTTATTAGAGAGTTCTTTCGACGATTCTTTTTTTTTTTTTTATGTTCTGGTTCCCACGAGAAGGTATATCCTGTAATGTTCAGAGAACATCGTGGGAACCAAGGGAAAGAAGGTAGGAGTTGGTGTTCTTCTTAAATTTCTGGAGGTTGTATGCCTCGGGGAACACCTCCCTAGGTAATGAGTTCCAAAGCCTCGCTGTTCGTTGGATGAACGAGTCTTTGAAAGTGATGTTCTGCAGGTCTCCAAAGTGACCACGAAGGGGTGTGATGACTGAACTTGACGGGTTAATCTCGAAGAGACTGCCACAGCAGAAACGATTGTTGATATTTCAGAAGAGCATCGCCCATGAAAATATCTATAAAATAGAGACAAATCGCCAACTTTTCTACGGTGTTCCAGACAAGTGAGCGAGTTTGTAAGCGAGGCATCACCGACGAGACGAATTGCCCTTTTTTGGACAGAATCCAATAGCCTCAGGATATGTTTAAGTGCCGCGTTCCAAATATGGGAACAGTATTCCAGGACAGGTCGGATCTGTGCCTTATAGATCATAAGCAGCTGAGTGGGGGCACGAAACAAAAAACCAAGTTATTGGGATGCACTTTTGGCAATGGACCTCACGTGATTTTCCCAGGAAAGGTTATTGCTGATAGTAATACCAAGCATCGATATGGATGACTTCAGTGGTATGGTTACTCCTGACAAAGTTATGTTAGGCACAGTGAGATCGGCTTTTCTGGAGAAAAGACATGCTTGTGTTTTGTTTGCATTGAATTCTACCAAGTTATTAGATCCCCACTCGAGAATTGTTGCTAAGTCCATATTTATATTATTAACATTTCTTCCTCGTTCATTTCTGGTTTCACGGGCTGATATAGGGGCCCTGGAAGAGAAAGCGGTATGGAGAGTACTATCATCGGCAAAGCTGTGTACTGGACATGAAGTTGCTTTCAACAGGTCGTTGATGTGAAGTAGAAATAGTGTTGGTGCGAGAATAGATCCTTGCGGAACACCAGCATTTATGAGTAGAGTGTCAGATGAAACTCCATCGACCACTACATGGAGAGACCTGTTTGAGAGGAAACTAGCAAGCAAGCAGCTGAGGGGGCAAGCCATAAGACGGAAGCTTGGCGGGGAGTCCCTGGTGCCAAACTCGATCGAACGCCTTGGAGATATCTAATGCCACAGCTAAAGTTTCTCCATACTTCTCAATAGATAGCTGCCATATATGTGAGACGTAAGCGAGCAGGTCACCAGTTGATCTCTGATGGTGGAAGCCATATTGCCTATCGTTGACAATTCCTGAGTCTTCCAGATATTTCATGAGCTCGATGTTGATGGCTTTTTCCATGACCTTTGAAATAATAGATAGCAGTGCGATAGGTCTGTAGTTGCTAGGTAGGGCCTTTCTGCCTTTTTTAGGGACTGGCTGTACTCTTGCAATTTTCCAATTGGACGGAAATACCCCCAAGTTGTAAGAGTGGTTGAACAACTTGCAAAGAACAGGTGTTAGTTCGGGGGCACATTTCTTGAGAACAATCGGTGGGATTCCGTCAGATCCTTTGTTGGTGTTGAGACCCAGCAAAATCTTTCTGATAGTACGTTGGCGAAAGGTGATCTCGGGCATGTGACTGTCAATAGGTGTAATGTTCGGGGGTTGTTTTCCCGATGAATCCAGAGTGGAATTTCCAGCAAATAGGTGCGCAAAGATATTGGCTTTTTCCTGGGCAGTCGTTGCTAGTGTTCCATCTCCTTTGGTTAGAGGAGAAAATGAGCTGGAAGAGAAGTTTCTTCCCACAGCTTTGGCGAAACACCAAAATGAACGGGATCCGTTAGGACATTCAGCAAGTTTTGATCTTATTTTGGCATTGTGGGCATCTTTTGAGCATTCTATTGTCTCTTTGCATATGCCTCTAGCCTCGACATATGCTGCTCTGGTCTCAGGGCCCGGATTTTTTAGCCATCGATGGTATGCTGCCTGTTTGGAAGCCACAGCTCTAGAGCAGTTTCTGTTAAACCAGGTCTCATTGGATGATGTTCTTCTTTCGGTATTCGGTATGTAAGTTTGCATCCCCAACATGATGATTTCAGAAATTGTCTCAGCACATCGTGTTGGATCTACTGAAGAGAAACAAACTCTCTTCCATGGAAACGCTGAGAAAAACATAACGAAGACCTTCCCAGTTGGCCGAATTGTAATGCCACATGAGACGGGGTGGTATTGTGCAGCTCGATGGTAAATGGAAAGAGCATGTTGTGGGGATGAGGGTGTGATCAGAGTTCCCAAGTGGGGCACAAACTTCTATTCTATACGGGTCAGGATTGGTGGTTAGGAAAAGATCTAGTGTATTGGCAGACTGGTTGTTGACATCAGGGATGCGGGTTGGTAGCTCGACCAGTTGTTCTAGACCATGAGTGATGGCGAAGGCCTCGGCTTGACGACCCGCATCATCTGTTTTGTTAGAGAATTTGAGCCAGGCAGCGTTATGTACATTAAAGTCTCCCATGATTATGGTTTCAGCTGTTGGATGGTTCTCCTGAATGTAGTCCAGTTTGAGTGATAAAAACTCAAAGAGGTCGTTATATGAAGGTTCATTAGGTGATAGGTGAAGGCAGCAGAGGAACTTAGTCAGTTTGGTATCAGATAGCTTGAACCACATCACATCAAAGTCTTTCGGTTCCAAACTCTCTTCACGCTGGCATGAAAGGTTAGCCTTCGCGTAAAGGCAGACTCCACCTTTGAACCTGAATCGAGAATGGAGTTCGTAACCAGGACAAAGCATATGGACCTTGTTGGTGGACGAGTTTACTTGTGTTAGAGCCAGAATATCCGGTTTTTTCGTCTGTAGGTGATGGTGGACGTCATTGATGTTCTTGTTGAGTCCGCGGATGTTGCAAAAATTAATCTTTAATGTTGAGTCCCCTTGAGTACCTCTCGCCCGGAAATCCGAATGGAGAGGTATTTTGCTTCCGGAGTGTTTTACTCTAGGAGACTTCATCATTATTACTATTAGAATTCTGTTCTGTTCTGTTTGCTCTTCAAATTATTTTCTTATTATATTTGGACAGAAACCAATCGACTCTCTTTGAACTATATCATCCTCCCATCCGTATCGACTAGACTATGGAAGTTTAACTTTGGTATTTCGATTCATTTATTTGCGGTTGTGCTCACCAATTCCTTTGCTTTTGCAATCTGATTACTTGATTTTCCCAGATTTATTCCACTCAATGTCATATATTCATTAACTACCAATAGGGAAACACTCCATAAGACGCCTTGTTAACAAAGTGAGGTCACGAAAATCAGTCTGTCCTTTTTCAATGCGGGTGCTTGAAAACTACTGCGCATGCGCATTCTTTGATTTAAGACTCATGACAAATATTTAAGCTTAGGTTATTAATTTGACATTTTGACCAGAACTAGGCGATCCAAATCACGTGACACAATATGGCGGTTGTTGGCACACACACACACACACAAATCGCCATAAGAACATCATTGTCACTGTGCTCGTTGGAGTCGTTGACTAGTAAAAGGGTATTTTTTGAGCTTGCGTATTGTTAATTAATAATATGTAGATGGAGACCGATTACCTGAAGACACTATTGTTAAAAAACAGAGTCGTTGGTGAACGGTATGCTTGAAAATACATCCCCATATTCTGTATACATTTTTATCACTGTGTTTGTTACAGGTATATAATGGAGTTGAGATTGATCAGTAATTTAGATCCTTTTACACTGAATAATTCTGAACTGAATTTTTCAATTGATGGTTCTCCTCCTTTTAGAAATATGAATATTATTGCGTATTTGGTTTTTACCGATAGCTTTCAGTCCCAAATGCAGATGGAGGCCTATAAGTACAGAAATCCATTGATAAATATTTTGAATCTGGCTTCGTTGTGAAGGTGAGAACAAAGATTCAGAATCATTTATACATTTCAGTTAGACAGGTAAGTCCTTTCCTGAGAAACAGGCTTTTCCTAATGGTGGATACATCTACAGTAGCAAATCTTGAATCTTAAGTCATCGAAGTGAATTTTTCATCTCAAACAGTCTTTATCAATAATTATTCATAAGAGGCAGTTTATGACTTCTCATCTATTATATTTATCGCCAACTTTGCCTATTATAAGAGACATTGATTTGATATTTCAGAATATTAATCCTCAACTTTCATAATAGTTCTAATCAACATAACTTTTTATTTAGGTCAAGCATTCACAAAAAGCAAATGAATAACCTTGCATAATTGCAAGGGATGGAAGCATTTTTACAGCTCACTGTACTTTATGGCCGGAAACAGTGAAGTATGCAGATACATTTGTGCCATATTATTTGTAGCAGAATGCAAACTCCAAGAGGAAGGCAATTTCACGCACAGATTTGGAAGCTGTGTGGCCAATGCCATCCGGTCGAAAAATTTATTGAACGACTGATGGTCTCTTGCTTAATTCTTTGGTAAAGAATGAAATAATGTCTTAACTCCAAATGAATATATATATAAAAAAAATAACGAAACTATCTTGAGGATGCAGTCAAAATAACTGGGATGGGTTAAAGAATACTCTTTGTTATATGGTCGAGCTTTCGGAAACGTTTATTTCGTTTTTCAATGTAAAATGTAAAAAAGAACAAGTTAGAAAGGTTAGAAATACTTACTAACTTGAGGATGACATTACAAAGTTAAAGCGTACATAATCAGGAACGAAAACGATTGAGCCGATTATTAAACAAGGCATGGTTTAAAAAATAAATGAAATACAACCACTTTTGATTAAAAACTAGAATAAATTCTCGTCATGGAGATGTCAAAATTAATTCTGCATATGGTCAAGTTATGCCAAAGAGCATGGATCACACAGAAAATGAAGTGATATACTTTGATATCTGACAACTGTCAATATGCAAAGTGGGGAGGGGTCAACCTGTTTTAATGTATTGTCAACTTAATAGTGGCGAGAAATTAGAAATTACTGTTTATGTTTGATAATAATACAATTTTTATTCAATTTAGGAATTGATTTCATGACAACTTTATCTCTCATCATGCATTTTTGATTGTTTTTGTCAATAAATAAATGGTTTTTCATTCGTTGTTTTACTGATTCAGTCAACTACTTTTGATTCAATACCAATCAGGCAATCATAAAAAACTGGAAAAAAATTATATCCTATATCAATATTTTTATATCACACACTATATAAACATATATAACATGAATTTTGTAACATTCATACATAATTTTTCAATTTCAATATTACAATACCCTTCTCAAGACTCGATCGAGTCTTTCCACAATTGCCTGAAATATCTATAAATGGAAGATTCAGATTGAAAAACACATATCTCAACACATATTATTTGTTAAGTCACCAGAATTCTAGGGAAAATGTATATTCAAATAATCCAATTGGAATGTCTGAATGTTTTTTGAGAAGGTAGGTGCATGAACAATCATTTTGAGTTTTCTCTCATTTGGAAGTGGAAACTATACTATATAAGTAGGCAAAATCATACAAATAATCGTAAGAACAAATCATAAAACTTTGGAGTAATATACATAAATGAATGATGGATATTTTCAGGAATGTGCACACATTCATGTCTGCTGCAGACTCTGATACTTGTTTGCGGCTAACCATAAAGCTCTTCTTATTTTAAACAGTAGGCACCGAGTGAAACCAGACTCTCTCCCTGTCCCACAGCCAATTACAATGCAAGTAACTGGCATTTTCCTTCAGTTAAAGCACGAATTAAAATCCAGAATTGAAAAAATTACTCAAATTCGCATAGAAAATCACAAAATAAACAATTTTACCACTATGATCACGTATAACAAATTACAATGTTGCAGTCAGTCGCCATATTGCTTTCGCTTTGACAGATCGCTTGACAAGTGGAAAGAAATGTCAAAATTTTGTGGTTATGTTCCCATAATGAGAATATGCAACAATTGAAATAAGCTTGTCATATCCAACATATTTGCACGTGAAATAATGACTACTAGAACAAAATCGCATCTTTGATAAAAAACGTGTTCATTTCTTCCTCACTTTCAGCGCCCAATTTTGAAAATCGATGTTTAATTGTTTTAGCTTACATAGGCTATCTTTATTATCAATATTTGAAGTAATAAATATATGCTCAATGCCTGTTGCAATTGAAACATCAGATAAGTAATGGGACTCATATGCTTGATACTGCAGATTATTCGTTGAATTAGCAGTTCTGATGAAAAAATTCCGCATTATATGTTATGTCAGAAACATGATACCTGACAGCTCCACGGTCTTCAGTCATCTGATATCACCCCTCATAGATCTCAATTCCATTAAGATATAGGTTTCCCGTTTTCCCGTCTCCCAAACACATTTGTTCATTATGTATGAAAACGAAGTATCTGCCTACTCAAGAAATAACCAATAAAGTTCTCAAACAATTCTGAACAATTCTGAACAAAATCGGTCGCTAATTTAATTGAATCAAACTGATTGAAGTTTACTGACGGACTGAGCATTGAGGCAGGTTGACAGCGATACTCAAACGTTGGTAATTTTACTGGATATTTTTTTTTCTTCTCTCATATTTTTTTAAGGCTTTTGTTTAGTTTCACTTGTCCCGATCTGTGAAATCAAATCTTACAAGAATAATTTAACCCATTTCTAGTTGTCCGATTAGCCCGAAATTTGGCAGGTGTCCATAGTTCCCCTGACAATGCATTATGTAATATGAGAATGAGAGAAAATAAAACTGGCGGCTCCAAGATGGCGGACAAGATTTGTGTTTATGGTCCTATTCGATTCAAAATTGGTATTTGGGGGTTTTCTTGGTCGAAGATTGTGATTTTTCTGTCAAAATTCATAAAATCAAGATGGCGACTCTTATATGGCTGACGATCTCTGTGATTATGGTCCGATCCTATTAAAAATTGGTATGTGGAGGTTTTCGGGGTCGGAGATCATGAATTTATTGTCAAAATTCATGAACTCAAGATGGCGGCTCCAATATAGTGGACAAATTTTGTGATTATGTACCGTTTCAATTCAAAATTGGTATTTCAGGGTTTTTGGGGTCCAATATCATGAATTTAGTGAAAGATTATTGATTTTCAGTCAAAATTTATGAACTGAAGATGGCAGCTTCAGGATAGCGACCGAGTTAATCTTTAGATGGTCTTCTCATTGAAGAACTAGATAGCTCAGAATTCACAGGAAGAAGGCCTCATAATAACGATGCTTCAACAAAAATTCATAGATTGAGGCGTACTCACTAAAAAGCTCAAAATAAAATAATTAATAAGAAACCTTTTTAAAGACAAGCTTTCATTCAATTGCGCTAAAAAGTTAAAAATAATTGCTTAGGATGTGTAAGTTGAGGATTCAGACTGAAAACCTTGCGCGACCAGCTCTTGAATTTATAACTCCCGGAATAACCAATCCAATCAATTATTTTTGACTTTTTGGCGCATTTGAATGATAGCTTTCATTAAAAAAGGTTTTTTATTAATTATTTTATTTAATTATTTTCTGATAGATCATGAACTGTGAGCGATAGTTTGAACTATTTATCCACTGCTGGTATAACTAGATATTTCGTTCTATCGTACATTTCGTGAATTCATGAATAAATGTATCAAAAGTAACTGTAAATCAAATTGACATGACCAGACCTATTGTGCTTCAGGGTATTCAAATAACCTAAAAATCCTTACCGAATCTTTTTGAATCATACACCTATGAATTCAGGATGAAAAATTATCGAGAAAAACGTAAAACTTAGCCAGATTCTTATTGAAAAACATATTTGAGGTTGACATAGATAGTAGGAATATTAGATTTTTTTTATATTTTTGAATTTTGTTTTTTTTTCTCAATATGCTCTGGAAAGTACAACAGAATACCCAAATTTTCTCTAATCCTCCAACTTTCCCATTGAAAAAACAAGTTACATAATCAAAGGCTCTGAAAATCCCACACATATGCTGAAAAATTATAGTATCTCAATGTCTTCCTATTTTTATTTTCAGGTAGATTTCAGAGAAATATTGGAAACGTCACCACTTCACGATTTTTTTTCAACCGAATGTATGGGCCAAACCAGTTGGGTTGATTAAAAAATTCGACTTTTGAAAAATTGAAAAAAAAATCCTGAACGTTCATTCTTATATTAATATTGCCAAACTATAGTTTGATAGAGCTTCATGAGCTGAACAACTTTCATCCGAAAAGTTTTTCTCTGAGATGTACCCAAAAACAGAAAATGGCTATATTTTGATTAATTATCAATCAAATCATATTTTGTGTTAGCCCAGTATAATCCTTTTATCTAGAGTTGCTTCATTCGTGTTAATCAGTTCTATATGCCGAATCTCATTGGATTTTTCTCAAATTCAAAGTTAAACTCTATGAATAACTATAAGTTATAATTTTTGAACCCGATAACCTTCCCATCTCCGATATCTTACTTTTCTTGCATTGCGACTATTTTTACAAACACATTAAAACAAATTATTATGTTACACCGAAGGTATATTAGAATAATTCTATTTGATCATAATAGCAATTGCGTTAGTTGATCAAGGGTGTAATAGAAACTTTCTATTTCTTGTCATGTAATACGTGATTTTAATATAATAACTTGCAATGCGATTATCGGTTGTAATACCACAAGAGAGTGAGAATAAAGTGAAAATAATTCGATAGATTTTCGAGAACTTCTTGCCCAACGGGCTCGAGTAGCTATTGCCAAATGGCAACAAGTTTGAGAAATAAATCTGAAGAATTATTTTTTACTTTATTAAACTCTCGTAATTTTTGATGTTACAATCATAAACACATTTCCTCGCAAAAGGATATAATGAACTAAACCGGTTTGATTCATTTCTCACTTTTCATGCGAATTGATGACAGACGTCAAATTGAAAATATACGTTGTCAGACAATGAAAACAAAATACGTCAAATTATTTCGCGGCAATTTTCTAGGTAAAATATTCCACTATAATAATGTTTTGATTGGCCAAAACGTACATGAATGATTCGAATTGGAAGTTCCCATTGGTTTCTAGAAATATCAAAAAATAATCAAGATCATAATGCAAAATTGACATCCATGAATGAATGCCTTCGTGCCACCATATTAAAAATTCCAATTCATCCCCATTTAGGGGTAGTTTGTACGCTGAAATATAGATTGCACAAAACATGTTTTTTATGTTACAATAAAAAATTCAAATCAGTTCCCTTATGAGGGTAGTTTATTGTACCTGCGATTTTTCGAGAAACTCTATTGACCGCGGGTTTCCCGTGAAGATTTTTCATTGAATCGGTGAAAAATGATTGCATAAATCATATCATTTGTGCCACCATGGAAAATCAAACGCAGTACCCTCATGGGGTAGTTTTGAGGAACTTTGCTGACCGGGGGTATCCAATGAATATATTTTAATACAACGCTAAAATATAATGACACAAAATATTATTTCTGCTACTATGGGGAACAGCTACCGTGTAAGGGTAGTTTACACTTTTTCGATAAGGGTAGTCCACACTCTTTCGAAAAACTGTTGACCGAGGAAACAAATATAAGAAAATTAACTTTATAATAAACAATTGAGTCTCATAATTAATATACTTAAAAAATTAAATAAAAATAGAGTTTCCGGATATACATCCAATTGAAGAATTCTGACAGAATCCGCATGGAAAATAAAATATATATCAGAATTGATCGGTACAATTCAAAAAATATATGATTGAAATGCAACAAACAATGGACAATCACAACGATGACGCGACGCTATTCACATTTATGAGGGGACTAATGCGAATTTTTGTTATGGTGGCACAATTAATATGTTTCCTGCAATCATATTCCAGAGTTTTATTGAAAGATCTTCACTGAAGCATTTTGTTCTTTGAAAGTGGAACGAGAATCTATTAGCAATAGTTATTATGAACAAATATTGAAAATTCAAATGTTCCCGCGCTTCACCATATGTGTATTGGAAACATATGTCAATAATTTCGGATGATCATTTCCAGTCGTACCGAAAGAAATGGAAATGTTACAATTGATGTATTCAAAAGCATTATGGACCCTATAAGCCCTGAACAAAAAATGAATAAAATTGATTTTTACATCAGAAGAAATAGAAAGTTTTTCTAACACCCTCATAAATGTGACTATCATCGTCGAGATTTACCATTGTTTGTTGAAGTTGCATTTTATTCATATATTTTTTGAATATTGATTATATTGAAATTGTACCGGTCAATTCTGATATATATTTTATTTTCTATGAAGATCCTGCCACAATTATTTAATTCTATATATATATATATATATATATATATTTATTGGAATTCTATTTTTATGTTATTTTTTGACTATATTAATCATGACTGAATTGTTTATTATACGGTTTATTTTCTAATATTTGTTTCCTCAGTCAGTAGTTTTTCGTAAAAAGTGTAAACTACCGTTAGAAGATAGCTGATGTAATTTTTCCTATAGTTGCACAAATGATATGTTCTGTGTCATCATATTCCAATGATATAATAACAAATATATTCATTGGATACCCCCGGCCAGCAAAGTTCTTCCAAAAATTTCAAGTATAAACTACCCCCATTGGGAGAATGATTTGAATATTTTTATGGTGGCACAAATATTTCATGGAATATTTGCATATAAAAAAAAGTCGCCAGTCCTTATGCTCTGATAATAATGAAAAGATAAATAACATAAAGTTGGGGAGTTTTTCCAAAACTTTTTTTTTCAGACTACGAAATTAGTAGTGGAGAGTCAGATGATGATGAAGAAACTAGTAGTGACATGTCGGATGATGATGAAGAAAATCAATTTGCATACTTATGTAAAATTAATGAAATATATTCTACCCATGATTTGTATATCTCCACGTAATGTCATTTGCACCACTGAGTTCACGTTACGTCTCTTACTCGCGCTCCCATAGAATCTTTCCTCTCGCCTGTCAAGGACTCATGCTAGCCAGAACCGCCTGTCATTGTACCCACTTTTTCCAAATCGCCTGCTCAAACATCTATTCAAATTTCAACTTTACAGAACAAAGTTTATTTTAGCTCGTATACTGCACACCCTGTCAGTACTTGTACTCACCGAAGTCCAGATCGTATCAAAATATCAAGATTACAAGTTTTTTATTTAATTTTATTAACATTTAAAAAACTATGAGTGCTGATGACGTGCAGGGCTGAAGCCTGTCAGGTGATGGTTACCGTACTTAGCATGCTATGACTCACCACTAAAAGAATTTCTACCCTTTCAGAAAGACCGTCACCTAGGGGACTCACGAGCTCTCAGTCTATGAGCCAAGGGGCTCACGTGTCAGTGGAGGTCACGGCCAGATGAGCCTGGGGGGTTTTTAGTAGGTAAATCTGAGGTGCAGGATCACATACTTTGGGACTCAGGGACTCCCACACCTCCGTAAGATGTTCTTGAAGGAAACAAAAACTTTTCATCGTATTGTTCAAGGTTCATACTGAAATGGTATGGCTGTTTGTGTTATCCAATGAAAATATGTCCATTTTCTCTGACTGACACATGATTAGTTGGCTTTATTGATGATAATTTCAGAACCAATAAATAATTCTGGAATCTACTCCTCCGTATGGCCGCGCTATCGGTTTTTTCTTCAAGTACATAACTCGAATGCTTTTTATGTGTCTCCAGAGGATGGCATTACTCCTACGAATCATCAAAGAGCAATGTGTTTTTAAGCCAAACATGTGTCAGACTGAATCCCTGAGTGTTTGGAAAACCCACTTGATTATAATTCATTTCTTTTCTGTGGGTTTCTCAATGGTATTTTTTCAATTCTCATAGACATATATTTCTTTCTGTTCGAATTGAATCTGAAAACATACAAATATATTGTGAAATCCCAGGAAGACCCATTTAAAGAATACAGTACACATGAAGTTGGATTTTATTTGGTTGTTATTTTCATATCTATCGAATTTCATGTCTAGAAAAGAGATGCTGTTATATGTTTCCTTTTCTACCGAATATTGTATATTCTAATTTTTGTCGTTTAATATGTCAAATAGTTCATCTATTTTATCCTATGGAACCGAGAGGATGTTGATAAGTAAATTAATTCAGGAAGAGTTTGGAAAACCATGAGAAATACGTCTCGGGAGTCAACCTTATGAACTATTGAACAAATAAATCAATAGTATAAAGTGATAAATAAAGAAAACATCAACAGGCTTTCATTCAAATGAGCTAAAAAGGAAAAAATTATTGGTTTGGATGTGTGACGTAGGTTATTTCGTGAGTTCTAGATTCAAGAGATTGTCGCGCAAAGTTTTCAGTTCGAATACAAAAGCGATAAGATTTTGAATCTATAACTCACGGAATAACCTACGTCACACATCCAAAGCAATTATATTTTACTTTTGAGCGTATTTGAATAAAAGTTTTTTTATTAATTATTTTATTTTGTGCTTTTTTGTAACTATGCCTCCATCTATGCATTTTTGTTGAAGCATCTTGATTATAAGGCCATTTTCCTGTCATTTCTGAGCTAACAAGTTCTTCAATGAGGAGAACATCCTGGAGCTGCCATTTTCAGTTCATTGATTTTGACAAAAAAATCAATTATCTATGACTAAATTCATAATCTCCGGCCTCCTAAAACCCCAACATACCAATTTTGAATTGAATCGGGCCATAATCTCACAGATCGCCATATTGAAGCCGCCATTTCGATTTGATGAATTTTTACAAAAAACTCATAATCTTCGATCCCACATACCAATTCTGAATCGAATCAGAACATAATTACAGAACTCGCTCGTCATCTTGAAACCGCCATCCTAAATTTGTGAATTTTGATTAAAAAATCATGATCTCCGACCCCCACATACCAATTTTGAATAAAATCGGACAATAATCACAGATATCGTTGGCCATCATGGAGCCGCCATCTTCATTTTATAAATTAAAAGAAAAAAAATTCATGATTTTCGATTCTGAAAACCCCCACATATAAATTTTGAATCGAATCGGATCATGAACACCTTGAAGCCGCTATTATGTTTTTTTCCTCCAACCAAAATTCCATAGTGTATTGTTATGGAAACTATGAACACCTGCTAAATTTCACGTTCATTGGACCACTAGAAGTGGGTCAAATTTAACTTGTAAGATTTTATTACACACATTGGGACATGTGAAAGTAAATAGAAGCTTGTGGAATGGTTTTCATTTGGTCAGCTTCCCAGTGCCAAAACTCCTACTTTATGTAGGCTTTGAAAAGACTACAGAAGTTTACTGGTCCAGAAAATTGAGTGTTTGCCCCTTCCATGGTGGGGCTATGGGCTTTGATTCCTTGTGATCTGGCACCCACATCAGAGTGACCTGATTGTTCGTAGTCAGTTGTTTTAGGCAGAGTTTGCAGTACAAAGTCAGTCCAGACTCACAAGTATGTGACTTTGGAGCTTTCAGTGCTGCTTAGCTATCTGATGGGATATAGATCTCTGCGCCCTGGAGCCTCTTTCAAGGCCTTTCTCGGCGCAAATTTCCAAACATGGATTTATGCTTGAAAAATTTTTGAGGCTTCATCTAGGAGTTTGGGATGTCTGAAACTAGGATCCGTTACTCCCACTCTAGCCCTTTTGTCTATATTGGATCCATCAGTATATCAAACTGATGCATCCTTTTCTAGTTGAGGCCCATTTGTTGTCCATCTTTGGTGACGGTTCATAATCACTTCAAAATGAACTCCGATGTCGTGCCTAGCACTCGTAATATCTGATAGTTGGTACCTGAATTCTAAACGAATATTTTCCAGAATCTGCAGGTATCCTAATGCTGCAGTAGGGCATGTAGAAATTGACTTTCTGCAGCGTGATTTGTGCCTGTTGGATTCTCGCCCAAAATAATGATGATGCTAGGTGACATGAGTTTGTGATTTTTGGTATGACCAATATATCATTTTTGGCTTCAAACACTTTGTCCTCAAAACTCTGCGGCACGTACAGGTTGCTGCTGTTGCCTTGGAAAAAATGAGATTCATGTGAGTTTTTTTGGATGGTGAAAAAAATCCATGGTCTCCGTGCTACCCATTAAAAACTTCACCCAATATTTCCGATGACATTTGGGCCTACTGGCTCATTCTATCTCACTTGTTGTTCACATTCACAGCACCCATTCCGGTAGTCCTGTGCCATGCACAAGTTCTTCACTGGGTGTGTGCTGTACAGTCTCGGTTCACCAATTGGTTACCCGAATATGACTATCTTCTGCGATCTGGAGCCCTGCAGATGCACAGTATGTGTGATACTGTTTCTGGTCCCTCACCGCATAATCTGCATGTCCCATTTTATTGAGGTGCTCTCTCACTGGCACATGCCCAGTCATTAGCTCCGTGATAATTCGTTGTTCCCTGTTTAGTGTTGATGGGTCTGCTGTTTGTTCTGGCACGATCTTTTGATGTACTCATCCCCGTGTCTATTTCCTGAAATGACATTCCGGTGTTGTTTGTATTTTCCCTGGATCAAGTCTTCTACTGACCCTCTTCCGTACTCTGAGGGCCTGGCCTGTACCTGGTTGGTTTTCCAATCCTCTTCTGGCGAGTCTGTCGGCTTTTTCATTGCCTGCAAAACCCTGATATCTTGTGGTCTGATCTCATGTCTAGCACGTCTCTGGTTACGATACCCATGTGTCTTGTCCCAAACGTTTCCAGTGTGTTTCCAGTGTGTTTCTTAGTCTGAAGGCACCTAACCTTAACTTTCCCCTATCAAGTTAAGGGCCCCTTGAATACGAGCCCTAACCGTGGTGTTGAATTTTCCCTGTTCTAAAACCCCAATGTTGTCAGCGAATCCAAGGATTTTATGACCTTTCTCTTGCAGGGACCCCAGTCGTCCGTCCATGACCAGATTCCACAGGATTGGAGCAAAAACTCCCCTTTGTGGGCATCCTCTGGCCACCCAGGCCACTACAGTCTTCTCCATTACGGTTGAAGGTATCATCCTGTTTCTCAGCATTGAGTCTTCCAGGCTACGCAAGGGTCCCGATTCCTCTTCGTCTGAAAACCTGATTATTGTTATTAGAAGCCCGTTCTCTATCTAGAAAGGCCGATATTAGTACTTCTTTGTTTTCCAGCGTGTTTTCCACTTTCTCTACCAGTTTGTGAGGGGCTGTTCTCTGTTCGAGCAGCTGGTCCCGTATTCAAATTGTTCTCGATGTAGTGGTCTCTCTACTAGTGTAACGTCCCTCATATGCCTATCCAACTTATCCAGGTCTTCAGTCCAAACGACATTAGACTGATCGGTCTTGTACTAGTTCCGTTCCCTTCTGCAGCAGTACTGGGTAATTTCGTCCGGTCCCTGATTTATGGTTCGAATGAGCTATTGCCACTGTACTTTGTCATACCTTTTCCGCTAATGTCCAACTTCCCCTGGAACTCCTTCTCAGAGCCTCCAGTCCATTATCATTGGCAGGTGTCTGTACTATTTGAGCCCCAGGAAAGTAAACCCCAACGAGTTCCTTTATGGTTTCTTCTCCTGTTCATTTTTACGGGAGCGTATTGCTTGATGTTTTCCTTGGAGAGGATTCTTGGAGTCTGCTCTTGGAGAGGATTCTTTGGAGTATTCCTATCTCCTCACAGCCCTCTCCAGGAGTTCCTCTTGGTTCTTAGTGCTTTTTGTAGCTGTTGTAGTCATTCACCTTCCAGTTTTCTTGGCGGTGTTCCAAGTTAGTCTTTCAGTCGATTATATTGCCCAAATATTTGTTTTTTTAAAGTCAGCTGATATATATTCGGGGTCGAGGCTTTAGTTAGTTCTATCACCTCTTGTGAATGTAATCAGCACTGTTTTGCTAGGATTTACTTCAAGTCCTCCTTTGCGCACCAGCTTCTGATTATATTTTGGGCTGTCTGCATGATTGGATATTATTCCGTCATGCTTGCTCCTGATAGTAACCTTGATTCGTAATTCGATATTCAAGTAGCTCTGCTATCAGATTATCTTCGATCAGTGACCTCAGCAAAGGCTAAAAAATTGCTTCCTGGGGACAACTTTTTTCTAAAATGATTTTGCTTTTCAGCATTGCATGTATCTGTTCATGTTCCTTTACTTAGTGATCTGGTGATAACGTCAATGAGCTGTTACCGAAAGCACCCTCTGTGTCTATGAATGCACATAGAGCCATTTCTTTGGCCGAAAATGTCTTCTCAATGCTTCAACCATACATTGTGATCATAAATTGTGGATTCCCTGATTGATAGGCGAACTGTTTTCTGTGATGTGGTTTGTCCAAGAGGATTTCATTTCTTCTATAACAGTCAATGAGTTTTTACATTGTTTTCAGGAGGAAGGGGAATGAGACTGATGGGGTCTTTGGTATGAACAAGACTGCAGCCTCCCTCTAGGTTTTCGGTATGCGATCGAAAATTAAACTGGCCTTGAACAACTTATTCAGAAAGGACTCTATCATCTCAAGGCCATTTTGGAGGAAGAATTTTCCGTCCTTTCCGGTCAATTCAAAAGGTTTGATCTTCTGGGTGGTGAAGATTTTTTCTGTTAGGCTCCTCCTGGATCTGTTGGGGTTAGTGAGAACCCCTTCCAGTTGAGCATCTTGTAGTTCGGCTTCAACAACCTTAGATCCAGGAAAGTGTGTCTGAATTGGTACACTTATGCTTTTCTCCTGATTTTCTGCATATCCACCGTTTGGTTTCATGATCAGATCATTACCGTTGGTATGTTGTACCCAGAAAAAGATATTTCGTAGTCTTCTCAATATCCCAGATTTTCAGCTCTATTGAAGAGTTTTCTGAGTTCGGATAACTTTTTGTTCCACCAAGGTACTGTCTTCTGTTTTTCTGGGCAGCTACTCTCATATGCTTTCGTTAAAGCATTTTGGAGCTGTCTGGAGGCTATGTCGAATTCCTCTGCTGAGTCGATGGATACTTGTTGGTCCTAAAACTGCCTTCCAATAAGCTCTCTGTGAGCATCTCATTGAGCATGTCTATATAAGTAGAGTTAATATCAACTCAACATTCACCATGTTCCATGTCGAATAAGCGAAACAGGTAGTAGGGAGTATAAATGTAATTGAAGTCATTGAGAATATTTCAAAATGCGATTGAATTAAACAGGATTGGGTAGAACAGGAATTATACCCATTACATATTCAATCTTCACTGAAAAAAAATAACAAAGGAGAATTATTCAAATCAATTAGGTTCAGAGAGAATTGACAAAATTGGGTTCGATACTGATTTCTTTTATACTCATTTCAGTCCACACTAAAACAAAAATCAGTCATCAACACATTTTTTAATTTTCCATAAAACCTCATGCACTATGACGTCGGTAATACTCGCCACTCTTTCTTCCCCCACTCTCCTTGAAATTATTTTCACAATGAATCACAAGATATTTTGTTCCTTGATGTACTTGGATAAAAAAAAAATCTACAGGGTGAGTCAGAAGTACTTTGACAAACTTCAGGAGAGGATTCCTCACAATATTCTAATATGAATTGTACAAATAAATATATGTTTGAAAACGCTTCGTTTCCAAGATACAGGGTGTTGAAGTTTCATTTTTATTTTAGTTTTTTTTAATAACTTTCGAAATAGTGACCTTGAGTAAACGAAAATTGGTATTGAGAGGTTTTTTGAGGGTGTCGAATTAGAATCTGATGTTATTATTGTTCTTATTTGTAGGGGTCGCCACCTACACGTCTTTTTCTTTTTTGAAGATCCATAACTTTTTTGAGCGTACTTTTAGCACATTTTTCAGTGAACAAATCAATTCCTCTATCAAATCTACTCAAAAAACTACCCCTGTTACAAGTCGCTATAAGCAACCGTTTTCTGGATATTTGGACTTGGAAATGTCTAGTCGATTATTTGATAATCGATGCGTGTTGAAGATATTACCATTTTGCTTTTTTCGCAAGAATGCTTAGGAAATGAATTTGACGTTCCAGTAAGTAGTTTTGGTAATTATGTGACAGTTGAACGTTTCTGTGAGTTTTAAAACACTAATTTTGAAAAAATGGATTATTCAAACAATAATGCTCATTTAGCCGATATGCATTTCGTTTATGGCTCTGCGGATGGCAATGCGCGCGAAGCAAGACGTATTTACCAGGAGCGATTTCCCAATCGAGTACTGCCTTCAGCTCCAACATTTACCAGTCTCCACCGTCGTTTGACAGAAACAGGTAGCTTTGAGAGGGCAGCTGATATTATTGGAAGACCCTGAGCAGTCCGAACCCCCAGAATTGGAAAGAAGCTGTTTTGAACGCTCTCGAGGAGAATCCAGAAAAAAGTACAAGAATAATTGCTGGAGCTTCCAATTCTACTCAGTCCACAGTTTGGAGAATTATCCACGATCAACAATTTCATCCATACCATATTCAAAGGGTACAAGCTCTTTTGACACGATACTTTCTTTCCCAACGCATGACTATGTGTCAGTGGTTTTTGAGAAAATTGGCTGGAAATCCTCAGTTTCTAAAATATGTACTCTTCACGGACGAGGCAAACTTCTCCCGAAATGCCATCACAAACTTTAATAAAAATCTGCACGCAGTTAGTGAAAGACATTATCTGTATACATTTTCTGTAAATGTATGGGGGCAATAATTGATAATTACTTGATAGATCCTTCCTATCTTACATTCCGACTGAATGGCGCAACTTACAGAGACTTTTTAGAAAATGAATTGCCGGGACTACTTCAGAGTGTACCATTGGAAATTCGTATCCGCATGTGGTTTATGCATGATGGGGATACGGCTCATTTTAGCGTTGTAGCCAGGGAGTTCCTTAACACTATCCAAATCGATGGATCGGTAGGGGTGTAGAAGTACCTTACCAGGCGTGGTCATCAAGGTCCCCAGATCTTAACCCACTAGATTTTTATTTTTTGTGATATTTGAAGTCATTAGTTTATAAAACTTTGGTAGCGAACGGGGAAAGATCTAAGAAACCGAATAGTAGACGCCTGTGAAACAATAAGAAACACACCAATAATTTTTGAGCGAGTACGAGATTCAATGACTAGAAGACTGAATGCCTGTATCTTCGCTGAAGGTGGACACTTTGAACAATTCATTTGAATACAATTCAGTTTCCTTCATTTCATTTTATTCTATATATTAAAAATTTCTTAAAATAAAATGTTGATATTTCCTCAAATTTTATTAAAATAAATACAAATTTTGCAGCCTTGATACAAAAATAACTATTTCAAACGAGTAAAAATAAATAGAATAGGTGGTGCCCCCCTAAAAAAAAAAAAACTACTTACTTGAACGTCAAATTCGTTTCCTACGCATTCTTGTGAAAAATGCAAAATAATGGTGATAATTTTCAAGTCCAAATATCTAGAAAACGGCGACTTGTAACAGGGGAAGCTCTTTTACGTAGATATGATAGAAGAGTTGATTTTCCACTGAAAACTGTGCTAGAAGTACGCTCAAAAAAGTTATGTATCTTCAAAAAAAGGAAAATACATGTAGGTGGCGCCCCCTGTGAGTAAGAGCAATAATAACATTAGGTTCGAATTCGACACCTCAGAAAACCAATTTTCGTTCAATAAAGGTCAGTATTTCGAAAGTTATTAGAAAAAAACGAAAATATAAATAAAACTTCAACACCCTGTATCTTGGAAACGAAGCGTTTCCGGACATATATTTAATTGTACAATTCATATTAGAATATTGTGACGAATCACCTCCTGAAGTTTGTCGAAGTACTTCTGACTCACCTTGTGTACATTATGCTCATGGCGGTATTTTGTAGGAGATCTGGATAAAATTAAACAATTCGTAAAAAGAGATGTTTATTTAAGCTACTTCAATATTTACAACGCCCAACATATAATAAATCAATATTAAGAAATTTCATCTCATACAACATTAGTGGAATAGAATTTATCACAAATAGTTTTTATCATAAACATTAATTCTCGTACATTAGCTACTTATTCTAACAGTTCAAACGGGAAATATTTTCCACCAAACTCAGCAGTTCACCTCGAGTTTCATATCTGATATTCCCATCATTCTTCTGAAAATAAACGAATTGAGTGATGAAAGCCATCCATCATCATTCAGAAATGCATATATACTGAGTAGTATCAAAAGAGCACAAGGATGTTGAATTCGATTTTGATGAAACTATTAAGGTTATTTACTTCAGAGAAGTTAATATTATTCATGTTTCATTCATAAATTGTAAATATATATATATATATATATATTAATATATATATATATATATATATATATATATATATATATATATATATATATATATATATATATATTATATATATATATATATATATTTACACATTTATGAATGAAACATGAATAATATAAATATATATAATATTAATATATATATATATATATATATATATATATATATATATATATATATATAAATATAATATTTATTGACTGTGAAATATCAAGGGAAATGAATATTATTTGGGAAGCAGTCAGTATGATCGATTCAATGAATGTTCTTCGTTTTTCAGTCAAGCTTTTCAGATAATGTTTATTATCTTTATCAAGACTTTACAAATGAGTGATTAATAAAGAATAATATTATTAACAACTATACTTACTAACATGAAAATATTAAAAATTAGTCGTAAAGAGTGACATTAGAAGTTTCTTTCATGAAGAAAGAATTTTTAGACAGGTTCAATTGACTTTTTACAATTGTCAAAATATATATACAGATGGAAAAAAATATTAAAGAAGATTATTATTTGAATTCAGTTCATTTTGTTTGTGAAAAATATAAGTATAAATAGAGCTCCGATCATCAATATCTGTTCGTTTATTAATGATATTGTCTTTATTTTTGTTAATATGAACCATTTCTAAAAAAAGTCTTTTAGATAAGATACTTTCAAAATCTAAAATTTCTGAATTATTATAATCGATACGATGATCTTCGTCAATAGAATGACTGGATAGTGCACAAGATCTTTTAAACCTTCTACAATCACTTTTGTGGCCTGTGATTCTATCTTTTAATAATTGTTTTGTTTGACCAATGTAAACTTTATGACAATCAATGCATGGTATCTTATAAATAATATTTGATTGGAATTCCTTTGGAACTGGTGTTTTCAATTTAGTATGGAGATTGGAAATTGTTTTTATATTAGTTTTTGCTATTTTTATATCATTGTTATTGAGGACTTTAATTAATTTTGGAGTCAGATTTTGAATATGAGGTAAACTTTTATAAGTTATTCTATTTATGTTGTTATTATTCGATGAAAATAAATGGAATATTATTTCTAATTACTGTCCTTTTGATAAAAAAACTTTCATGGATGTTATTGATTTTATATTTGATTCAACCTACATGATATTTGATGAGAAGTTCTATAAACAAATTTTTGGTACTCCTATGGGTTCTAGTATTTCACCAATTTTATCCAGTTTTGTACTAGATGATCTTCTTGATGACTGTTTAAAAAGAATAAACTTCGAGATCCCCTTTATAAAAAGGTATGTTGATGATCTCATACTTTCTGTTCCTCAACATAAAATTGAAGAGATTCCAATATTTTTAATTCATATGATGATAACATTCAATTTACAGTAGAAAAAGAAAACAATAACTCAGTTCCATTCCTTGACATGAAACTAATTAGAACAGAAGATAACAAATTGATCACAAGGTGGTATAGAAAACCCATCAATAGTAATAGACTAATAAATTACCATTCATATCACCCAAACAATATTAAAATTAATGTTATCACTAATATGAAAACAAGAGTAGAGAAATTAACCCATCCCTCTTTGAGAATAGAGTGTTTGAATGAACTAAAAATCATACTTCTCGAAAATTCATACCCAAATTCTTTAGTTAATAAAATTATTTTTAGTACTTCTTCACATAACATTCCTCCAATTCTAAATTCATCGAATAATAACAACATAAATAGAATAACTTATAAAAGTTTACCTCATATTCAAAATCTGACTCCAAAATTAATTAAAGTCCTCAATAACAATGATATAAAAATAGCAAAAACTAATATAAAAACAATTTCCAATCTCCATACTAAATTGAAAACACCAGTTCCAAAGGAATTCCAATCAAATATTATTTATAAGATACCATGCATTGATTGTCATAAAGTTTACATTGGTCAAACAAAACAATTATTAAAAGATAGATCACAGGCCACAAAAGTGATTGTAGAAGGTTTAAAAGATCTTGTGCACTATCCAGTCATTCTATTGACGAAGATCATCGTATCGATTATAATAATTCAGAAATTTTTGAAAGTATCTTATCTAAAAGACTTTTTTTAGAAATGGTTCATATTAACAAAAATAAAGACAATATATTAATAAACGAACAGATATTGATGATCTGAGCTCTATTTATACTTATATTTTTCACAAACAAAATGAACTGAATTCAAATAATAATCTTCTTTAATATTTTTTTCCATCTGTATATATATATATATATATATATTTAAGTAGAACATATCCAAATATTAGTGATGAATATAAACAAACCAAAAGGAATATAATAAACTTCTTATAAAAAAAGAACACAAAAATAAGAAATCAATGGAAATCTAAAAATAAATGAGGAATGTCAAATCAAAGGTGGAAAAAACACAGCAAATGACTTCAACGAGTTCCTAACTGAAATTATCCCTAATATGGTGAAGCATCTCCCAGAGGCAACTTCAGATCATAGTTATATACATTATAATAATAGATCTCTATTCCTGAAACCCACAAATCCGCAAGAAATAATAGAAATATCAAAAACAATGAAAGATAAATATAGTGGTGGTGATGATGAGATCCCGACAAATATAGTCAAACTATGCATACCATCAATCAGCAATGTGATATCTTATATAATAAACAATTCTTTCAAACATGGAATATTTCCTGATCAACTGAAACTAGCTGTAATCAAACCCCTTTTTAAAAAGGGAAATGAAGAGTTGATGGAAAATTATCGACCAATTAGTCTTCTACCCAGTTTTTCAAAAATTTTTGAACTTGCAATGTGCTCAAGGTTGATATTGTTCATGAATGAATGTGAAATACTGAACCATTTTCAACACGCTTATTTGAAAGGGAGATCTACACTAACCGCCATCTGCCAATTCACCAAAGATTTGAACTTGCAATTTGCTCAAGATAAAGTAGCATTAGGTATGTTTTTTGATTTGTCAAAAGCATATGACTGCCTGGATAGGAACATTTTATTGAAAAAAATGGAAATATATGGTGTACGAGGAAATGCTGGTGAGTGGTTTAAATCATATCTTTCAAATAGGACACAGCGTATTAAAATAACCAGGGAAGGAATCATTGAAAAATCAGACATATTATATAATAATACAGGAGTACCTCAAGGAAGTATTGCAGGGCCAATTCTATTCCTAATTTTTATAAATGATTTGTGTTATATAACAGAAAATTTAAATGGAAATGGGAACATAACCATATTTGCGGATGATACAAATTTGGCTGTGGGAGCGGAAGATGAACAACATCTCTCAATTGAAGCAACAAACACCTACACAAAGGCAAAAAACTGGTTTCAACAAAATAAACTCATTCTAAATGAGGATAAAACAAACATGGTGATTTTAGTACAAGTCACAGTAGGAAAAACAAACCAGAATTTATTAAATTGGAAGAACAAAATTCGAAGTAAATCATCATACTAAGTTGTTATGTATCATACTAGACCGCTTTCTGACTGGAAACAACATATAGAATATGTTGCTAGTAAGCTAAATAAGGTTTGCTATGCAATTAGAATAACTGCAAAATACTTAAATGAACCAACATTAAGAACACTATACCATGCCAATTTTGAATCTGTCATGCGATATGGACTAATATTTTGGGGAATAGGCTCAACTGTAGAGAACATTTTTATTATCCAAAAAAAGGTACTCCGAATCATATATAAGAGGGATTTTAGACAGTCATGCAGAGGACTTTTCAGAGAGAAAAGAATTTTCACTGTATATGCTCTTTATCTATACGAGTGCCTGATGTTCTTACAAAGAAATAAGAGCAAATTTGGAATAATCAAAGAATTAAACACCAGATATGAAACCAGATCCATTAACATAAACTACCCTAAACATCGACTTTGTTTGACTGAAAAAAATCCATCTTATATGTGTATAAGAATATTTAATAAGCTACCGAATACTATTAAATCAATAGGAAACCAGAATCTGTTCAAAACAAAAATTAAAAAATTGCTCCTAGATCTAGAACCGTACAATGTAGATGACTATATGAACCATATCTTCTGAAATGTGCTATACTTTTGACGTCATTGCTTTTTAGCTTTATGTATACATGTATATATAAGGCTAATTCAGAAATAAAGAAATATTATTATTATTATTATTATTATTATTATTATTATATATTTTGACAATTGTAAAAAGTCAATTGAACCTGTCTAAAAATTCTTCCTTCATGAAAGAAACTTCTAATGTCACTCTTTACGACTATTTTTAATATTTTCATGTTAGTAAGTATAGTTGTTAATAATATTATTCTGTTATTAATCACTCATATTGTAGAGAAGTCTTGATAAAGATAATAAACATTATCGAAAGCTTGACTGAAAAAACGAAGAACATTATTGAATCGAACATACCTGACTGCTTCCCAAATAATATTCATTCTCCTATATATATATATATATATATATATACAGATATAAAACCAATTGTATAACTCAAAGGTAATTTTGTCAGATTCTTTCTATTAAATAACTTTTTTTTAAGAGATACCATAATACAAATTATTGAACAGGATATTCTAATCCAAACATTTCTTCCTTCCCACGAGTGGCATTTTTCGGGTTGAGAAACACTGCATAGTTTCTTCATCGTCTATCTTCACTTGGTCATCTTTTCCAATATATTCAGCTCCGATTTTGCCTAGTGGTTAATTATTCCCTGGTAAATGATTGTTTCGATAACTATCTCATTATAACTGTCCGTTTAAGTAAAGTTGTTGATTATTCTCTCACCCAGCGATGCCGGAAAGGATTCGCTAATTCTTGTGAATACCTGGACAGTCTTAATATACTTATTCAATCGTTTTTAAGATTTTCAAGGGAGCCTATGTGGTTAAACATAACTGATGTTCCTCAGTAATTAGTATCACTACTATTCAAGGTAATTTTCGGAGCCTCTTTCATGAATCGACTAATTCTCCCATAAGATTCTCCTTGAGGGGGCCTTGCACGAGGGATAAATTTCCATTTATTTTTGGTGCAACCATTTCAGCTTTTATTGCGTCTTTCCAATTATACTGCTTTCAGAGATGAAAACGTAAATAACACACCATACCGTTTTTCAGTTCCTCTACCTATCGAAGTGGTCATAGGCTCGAAGTAGTCAATTCTCCAAAAAGTGAAGGCCTAGCCTTTTCTGACATTCATTAGCAGTTTTGTGAAGTTTTGTGGTGTTGTAGTATTAGATGAGCAGTTGGCTATATTGATGCCCACTGTCCTGTATGACTGGATGTTTGGTTGATTCGGTACGTTACATCTGATAACTTGCTCGATTCCATTGTTCATTTGTTTTTCTGCAATGACTGATAGATACTATACTACTGGACTTCTTAACACTGATGGTATTTCGCTTCCTCCATTTTTTCGAAGGTTAAGCTGTAACATTGTATCTTTTATTCTGACAAATCATGATGAACTTGAAAACACAGGATGTAGATCTGATGAGGTGCAATCATTTGAAGAATCTGGTTTTAATTCCCTCAATTCTTCAATGCTCATATTTAATACGAATATTTTCTTGGAGCCATTCCATTCCATCCAAATTTTATTGACTCCAAGTGATAATGATAATTTATTAATAATATTACAAATATTGGGCTTCTCTCTATATGAGTCTCTATCATCTCGAGTTGTAATATCTGAAACGTTCAATTTTGTCGGTACCTACCGCTTCTTGGAAATCATAGAATATTCTTGGGTTCTTGAAACTATATCTGTTACGAAGTTTCGAATTTTGTTGGTTCGTTTCTGGTTCAATATAAAACTGTCCTCTGGTTTGACTAAAAATTCCAGTTCGTGATTTTCTCGTACTTTTTTTGCCATTCTGCTCGAAAATCGTATCCAAAATCCGGTAGGAAACTTTAATTTCTTGCTTAACCTCGGCTACTTCAGTCCAGTGGAACCTTTTCTACACTCCAGTTGCTAGAGCTTGCTGACTAGTAACAGAGGAGACGAGATATTCCAAAGTGTATGATTATGTTTTTTTATGTAACATCTGAGTTTTCAATTCATCAAGTTCTTCTATACCTCCGAATCAACTATCTTTGAGAATTATATCTGATACCGCTTTTACATACTTCTTGAATATTGTAAAATTTCTAAGTAGTGCTAATGGATCGGAAATGGACAAACCAGTCTTAAAAATATCTCATTGGGTTGGAATTTTGCTTTTTCTGATTATTGCATTCTCCAATTCATTGAAATCCACTGGCGGTTCTGTTTTTTACTAATTGTGCACTAAAAGATGACGGAACAGCACCAAAAATCATCCCTTCAGATAAAGTATCAATACAATCGTCCGGCCAAATAAATATTTATAAGTTTCGATCTCCCTTGCTTATTCAGATATGATGGAACATTTTCGCGATATCTGCACAGAATGCCATTTTTCTCCCTTAATCGCCAACCATCATCAGGAAGTTGTTCAAAAATTCCACATTTGCTTTTGCTGAAGCGTCGAAAATAAAACGGATCAGATTAGGATTATTGTCGTTATCTAAACCAAAATGTGGAATATTCCATATTTTTGCGCAGTACCGATTTCCTGATTTCTCAGTGGGCGGCAATAATCTTTCTTTAAATACCCATCAAATGTTTTCCTGTGATTTTTGAGTTCTTATGTTTCTGCATCTTTTTCTTTGCTTTCATCTTCCATAATAGTAATAGAAATCTTCCATATTTTTCAGTACTAGGACACATTCCAGTCCATCTTTAACACTTCTGAATTGTCTTGATGATTATTTCAGCATTCTTGACTTTTTCTGATAAATATTTGCCATCTGCAAGTTTCTAAACTGAAGTATCCTTCCACTTGCTCACGAAATATCCACAAATCCATATCTCCATGATTGTCCATCAATAGAATAGAATAGTCTACTCTATGCTAATATTTCTCAAATTACCATACAAGTCTTTGCTCTGAAGAGCACTGGAGAGCTTTTGGATCCTCAAATATTTCTATTGAAGATCCCAATAATTTTGACCAATGGTTTTGATTTCATTTGATTCACTACTTGCATGTTCACCTCACACAAATGATGCAATTTGAATCTCAGGGACCTTTGTTTATAGTTCGAGTGGGTGAGTCCGAGTCTTGCTCCAGTCTATAGTTCTGTTTATCCTGACTACAAATTTCCAAATTAATTCTGCTAGAAGAAAATTTTTTTTGCGACTCTTCATCTATCTCAACCCTAGATTGAAAGATACATCCTCATCTATCAGCGTGACCTTGGTACCTTCGTCAAAAAAGCATTGATGGACAACATTTTGTGAATGATTGCAAGTAACAATAACAGAAACGAATCTACTTATTTCACACAGTATATTTTAGAATCGTTAGGATTCGATGTCATTTATACAGACTCCTTGAAGGTCTTCGAATAAAGAAACCATGGTGTTTTGCTACAGAAATATTCAATTTGTTTGATGATATGAACATGGTGTTCATAAGATCAGATTTGAATTCATCTGCCACTCGAATAATGCTAGGGAACTGAATAAATCTTATTTTGTATAGAGCAGTTTGTTTGCCATCATGGTAACAGGTCTGAAACTCATTTAGTTACATCTGGTGTTCTCCAGGTTTTGACCCACTGCTATTTTTGTTATTCATAAATTATTCATCTGAAATTATCAAAAGTGATCGCCTATGTTTTGCTGATGACTGAGAATTATACTCGACAATAGATAACTGTATCTATCACCAGCTTCATTCAGAATGTTGTCCTGGCTTTGTTCAAAAGCAATTAATCCAGAGCAGGATGGTAGTAATGCTATAGTCGTGCATATCTTCCAACTTTGGAACAACGAAGGAATAGTTCATCTCTCATATCACTTTGAAAACTACCGAACAACCTGATTGGCTGTCATACAATCCTCGAAAAATCAACTTCAGCAAGAACGGATATTTCACTCAAGTCACCGATATATGTCTGTGTGGAAAGTTCCATAGAATATCTATCAAATGTGATATATTTTTCAGTAAATTAGGTAAAATGATCATTATGGTAAATACATACTGAGACTGAATAGTGAGGAGAAAATCCCACTGTATTCTTTCATTTGTTGTTGTTACTTCCAGATAATTTTTTTTCTATTCATCATTGGTTATTTTTTCAATAATGTGTTTCCGTTGCATTGACCTGTGAATGAAAAACTGCTGGACAATAAAGCTATAATCCTCATTATGAGCTACCACTCCAATTTCTTGAGCTCATTTTCCTCCAGTTGTTTGAAAGTATGGAGTAATTTTTGACAGAATTTCTTGAATTAATCAACATCGCATACTTTTTTCTAAGTGAACAGTGCTATCTCATGTGATCCTTGATTACAAAATCTGCAGTGAAGATTTATTCTTATTTATATTGGTTGTTAGAGAGGAGGATTCGTTTTTCTCCAAGAATGATTGCTTCCCAGGAGTAAACGTTTTCTAACTGATAGAAGAAGTGTTAACGTAATTCGTAGCCTTTGTTTTTGTTATATACATTCATTGAAATCTTTCAGGTTGTCTCTTAATGGTGATTTTTGTAGTAATTCATCTATTAGTTGGGGATATTCAGAGTAGTTTGTTTTTTCCAAAAACTCCAACATATCTACGAAATTAGCAATTTTTTCGTTGAACTGTATGAATGTTAAGAGATTATTCATCCACCGAAATGTGATTCTTCGACTACCCTAACTGGATACTCCAATCAATTCAGCACGTCCAAATATCTCAAAATAACTGAAGTTGCTGATACGAGCAGACCTTCTATTGTGCTCTAAGCAACTCCCAGTCAACACTTGTTCCCTTCCTTCCCAAGACTCAACATATTCGTATTGTTTATAGATGAATAGTCGATCTTCCATATGAAAATTAATCCTTATCAACTCATTCTGCTGCTAAAAGTATTTTCATGTTCAATTGTGTAAATTTTCCATCATTTAGTGCTGTGTTCGGAATTTCATTGGTTTGTATGTATTATACAAATTCATAATGTTTTGTTTGTTCTCAACTACTGAAATACATCATTGGGATTCAGTACTTTCTGAATATTCTTCATCCATCCTTCCTTTTTCTAATGTTGTTCTTTCAATCATTATTCTTTCCTGTTCTAGATTTTCAGCTGAATCTTCGTCTGCTTTTGCTTTCGATTTCATTTCCAACTTGGCTGCTGTGCTTGTTGGCCTAAGATAATTTCCCATTTGTTGGATGTGTCGAGATCCTTGATTTTCCACTCTTCAGTACCTCAGTTTTGCGAACATTATGTATAGAACTTCTAGTAGATACATAATCTAGTTTGGCCTGTTTCATTCATGCGATCATAACTACCTTTTCCAAAGCACCAGACATGAATATCTGCCACCTTATTAGAATTACGTCCATACAAGAAATTATCGACTACAGGAGAAGGCAGTTCTTCTGTTTCCCAAAATATTTTTTTTATAAAAAAATTTGAATAATGCCATGCTATCGATTGAGATATGAAGACTATACCAATGAAGTGTTTGTAGTTGCATATATTTTGTATATTGCAAAGTAGACGTGTCTTGAAACTCGTACTCTGTCTCAATTTGTTAATTTCCAGTTGTTTTCAACCTCGAATCAATGAGTGCCTTCAAATTATAATGATAATATTTCTATCCACTCGCCAGGGAAATATATCTTATTAACCGACGAAACCAAAAAGGAGGAAGTTCTCAATTCGACCCGTATATTTTATGTTTTTCCATCATATTTTTTTATGTATGATCACGCATAACTTTTTACTGAGGCGTCCGATTCCGATAATTCTTCATTTCAGTGGATAGGGTGTACATCGAATTTGGTCCCATTTCAATTTAAAAGATGAAATCCACCCCTAAGGGTAGCGAAATGAAGGATATTGATCACTCACCCTCTGAATTCTGGTCCGTTAACCGATTCTATCAGGCATAACTTTGTACTGGGTTCTTCGATTTGGATGATTCTTATTTTAATAGATAGGGTATACCTTAGATTTGGAATTCGGAAGGAATTAGCCACCCTTACGGGTAAAAAAATAGGGGATAATTGATTTTTCACTAGTGAACATTGGCACACACATACGTAGTTGACAATGACAGATCGCTACTAACATTATTCTTGTTTCGTCAAAATCAGTATATTTTATGAGAGGATGGAATGATATACAAAGTAATGAAATAAACTAACCAAAACAACGAAAATAATTTATATTACAACAAATAGTAAAAGTAGATAATCATATTATTTAACTGATAATAGTTGAAGTAAGGTGGGTAAGTAAGTATTTTGGAATAATCCAAAAACAAGTAGGTAGTAATTGGTAGATTTTAGCCACAAAAAATTGAAAAATAAAAACTTTTTAACAAAAAATTAAACCGACGAAATACGGAACTGAAAAGTAAGAAATAAAAACTTCTTAACAAAAAATTAAACCGACGAAAAAATCAACTGAAAAGAGAAAATAAAATAAACCTTCTTAGTCTAAATGATAATTGAGCTCCTAAACTAATGTAAGTAACTGATTTCGAGTGGGCGCCAAACAAACTAGCAATTGAATTAGGTGAAGCGTAAAATGATGGCAGCGAGATGCACGGCTGCGTTTTGATGACTCCTTTCATAGATAATGATCTTCGATAATTGTTTGTTTGGCGCCGACTCAAAATCAGTTACTTACATTAGTCTAGGAGCTCAATTATCATTTAGACTAAGAAGGTTTATTTTAGTTTTTGCTTTTCAGTTGATTTTTTCGTCGTTTTAATTTTTTGTTAAAAAGTTTTTTTTTCACTTTCAAATCATGTTATGACATGATTCCCACTTCTTGCGGATCCAACAAAAATCTCTCGCTGATTCCATTTCCCCTCAATTTGATGATCCATTTCTATCAGAATCCAGGAATATAGTTTCGAAAAATATTCCAGCAGTAACACCTTTCTGGAGGAGTTCTGAATTTGGAGAATGGTGGAAAATATTTCACATTATTCTTAGATTAGTAAAAATAATGTAGTAGAATAAAGCTTGAACTTATACATAAAATATATTCAATATAAAAATCTGTAATTTTTTTATATACAATAAATTTCAGAATATCTCAGTTCTGTGCCTTGCTCAAACTATTATATTACGTATATTGTGTTTCGAACCGAAGTTTCGAGGGATATCAACAGAAGGTGACAAACATCACACTTCCAAGAGGCTTCGAAAAAATCCTTCATATCCGTTGATAACTGATAAGTAGAAATAGTATGAGTATTTGAGTTGGATTTGGGTAAGAATTCATTTGTGTGAATCAAAACATCGTCCGTAAGTAAGGTACTATGAAGTATCTTGCAAGTGTGAAATATTGGTAACTGACAACGAGAGCTTCACTCGACTAATTGATAGTCAATATTATAATTAGAGACTTGACTTCACTAAATGTTAATAACATTTCATTATAACATAATTTGTGTGATCGTGATTGTTGATTCATATACAGTGCAGTTTTCTTTATGCAGACAGAGCGGAAAGAGTAATACAGATTATGTGAAAAAAGATGACATGTGAACTGTTCATCAATTCGTATTATTGGCGCACCAGATTGACAATGAGGAGTACGACTCTGCAGCTCTATTCCTTATCCTCCTGAGATCCAATGTCCATTTCAATGGACACCTATTTATTTTTGTATTAAAAAATTAATTACCTTTCGTTTGCTGTAAAAGCCAGTTGTCCAACGCAGTGGACATATCTGTGCCGCCATCTATGCACTTATCAAACGAGTTCAGTTGACGTTATATATTTGTGTAAACAAGTAAAGTGATGTGATCATGAGTGCCTTTGGAAAGCAAACGATTGAGTGTAAGTTTTCATTAATCCTTTTGAAATTTGAAATAGAAAAATCGGGTCTAGTATTAGGAAGGTCTAATCTTATTATTCAATTAAATTCATGTTGATTTGTAGTCAAATTCTCTTCCTGAAGACAAAATATTTTTGTGTCCATTGTGGTGGACATGAAATCTAAATTACAACAATATTATGATAACCTGAAAATTAATTCTTTGTTTTGTTTAGCAATTTTTGGCAACAAAAAGTACTTGCGGTTTGACGAAGACCATGAAAAATTATTGACTTGTCTGGAGTTATCTGATATTGAGGGCTGTGATAACGGAGATGATGACTCCGAAAACGAAAATGGTAACGCAGATGGAATTCGCAAAGAAAATGTTGAAGAGCAATCTGAGATCAATGCTGAACACTTTAATGAAGAGGACATTGAAGAGGATTTGGAAATTCAGTCAGACTTCGAATCAGATGAATCTGATCCAGAAATGAACATTTCGTTAAGCACACTGAAAGATCAATGGGGTCGGAAAAGTTGAAAAAAAAACTGACAGGTACCTTATCCATCCTAAATTTAAACATGTCTATTCAATTTGTCTTGTAGATTCCAGACTCGCATTTTTGAAAGATAGTAGTTTTGAGCGGAAAGACTGGAAAGAACTAGATTACTTCAAGATGTATTTTGACAATTCCGATGTAGAAAACATGTGCGCTTGCACTAATTTGAAATATCGCATAGAACATGATAAGGCTATGAATCTGTCATTAGAAGGAATATGAAAATTCCTCGGCATTTCCATTCTGATGTCGTGTCTGAAATTCCCACAGATTGAAATGTATTGGGCTAGCATCACCCGAGTGTCAAAAATCTCTAAGAGTATGACCCGCAGAAGATTTTTCAGTATTAGAAGTCATCTGAAAGTCGTGGTAGACAGTGATGTATCGAAGAAAATACGAAAAAAATATGAACTTTGGAAGATCAAACCACTTGCTGATAAAATAAGAAACTCCTGTTTGTCTTTAGAGCGACGCCACATAGTAGCTGTTGATGAGCAAATGATCCCATTTACTGGAGTGTGTGCAGTTAAGCAGTTTGAATTTTTTTTGCGAAAGATGTAATGCATATTTTTGTGTTACCAGTGAGCGCAACTGTTTTTCTGATTTTCATATATCTTTTCGAATTTTTACATTATATTCAGTTCTAAACCACAATAAATAAATTATTATGATCTAACTTATTTCATTTTCCTTTGATATAGTTTTGACTTGACTAAGGTCAAATGTCCATCTGGTTGGACGCATTTTTCTTCAAAAACGGTATATACAAAAAATCTAAAAAAATAAATTTAACGTTTTTACGATATGTAAAATCGTTGGTGAAGTTTTCATTGCAATGTGTTGAGTGGTTTTTCCTGGGATCTCAGGAGGATATACGCGAAATTCAGCTGAATTCGTTGCTTAATATATTTCAGTATACCAAGTGACTGTTGAAAATCTTTGAAATTGAGTCTTTTTCACTTGTAATACGAGATAAAAGTTTGTAACATATCAGTACGAGCTACTATTTCATTGAAAATAAAAAAGCGTCTTCTTCCTCAGAAGAGTTGACTACGAAAACTTTTACAATAGATGTATGTTGGTCGCATATTGATAAGAAAAAATACTTCCTTGGCTAATGCCTCGACGGACGTTGGACTACATCTGATATATAATCGTGCAAAGTCCTACAAGGTTACTTTGCAAATGTTTGTTGTGAAATGGATGAATAGTAACCACTTCACTCAGGCTGATCACCTGTGGACCGGTTTCGGAGTATTTGCCCCTCATCAGTTCAGGGTAGGTCGAACAGACAAATTGATTGAAATGATCAAAATCCATCCATTTCTTAGTTATCGTTGGGACCGAATCAACAGAATTGAAAACACCATTAGCTAACGCCATCTCAATTCAACTACACCAACTTTGACATGTTGTCCTCAATCTCAAAATAGAAATTTCTAATACGAGACAGAAGTCCGTAACATATCAGTAGCCAGCTATAATTAATTGAAAATGAGAAAACTCTGCTGCTGCAAAATTATTAGGAGATGTTTTCAATTGACAGGAATTTCAAATTGATGCCTTGCAGTCAATAGTGTCTTCCACCTTGCATACTAAGCGGTACGAAATATAACAAACTCATTTATGATGACATTTATAGTTCATGTAGTGCAACTCAACCTGGACCATGGAATTTGAAGACAAGAAGTTTTCTGCACATTGATAGGTATCCACAAATTTCTGGTATAAACCAGTCCACGGCACCAAAAGTAATGCTTCTGATACATTCTGAGTAACGCCGAAAGTTGACCCTCCAACGGCACAAAAAAGCATCGTTTCCCAATCATCAGAAGCCTATGGAAGCCTTTGTCAGAACCAACTCGGAGGGTTTCTTCATGAATATCTGTTCCCATCATTTTTTCTCAACCTTTGAGAATAGCGCTTTGTCATATACGAGAGTCTCTAGGAAAAAACTGAAATCAGCTAATTGAGCAGAAATTGATGGGGCCTTTTTATTCAGCTCTGTGTCTATTAATACAGCCACATTGTATGTTTATTTGTAACAATTATCGTATCAGTCATAAAGTTTATATTGTCGGTTGCATATATTTCTAAGATTCAATATAGATCTTTGGTTAGTTGGTTGAATCTGGTTAACGAAAATGTAATTATACGTTCATATGCTCTGAGTGGATTTTCAGAAGTTTTTTCCTATTGTAGCAAGCCTTTTAATTTTGTGCCAGCTTCGAATAGGGGTTACTGAAAAGATGGGACATGAAATAAACAATATAATTTCTGGAATAAAAGTTCTATCAAATAATAATCATCGATATTCGGCCTGAAACATGAATATGAAGTCAAGTTCGAGTGAAGCTTCTGTGACTCTATATTCTTTGATGGATTTATGAAACATTCATACTCTTATATTACAATTATTATAATGAGTCCCTCCAAAGATTGCACATTGAATTATTACGAAAATTCCATTGTCGTATTCCATTGTCCTAAGTAGTTAGCATCCACCTGAAACAAGAAGGAAGATATAAGAATGTGAATGATAATAACAATAATAGATTCATTGCTATTCAAGAAGTTCATTTTATGGCAAGGGTGCGAGTTATCATAATACCGGATGAATAAGCGGATGTGTGTTGAACCTAATGATAATAATGATAATGTTAACCTGATATTACGGTACCCTGGTAACTGGTGGATACATAAATATATATATATATATATATGTATATATATATATACATATAAATATATATATATATATATATATATATATATATATATATATATATATAGTGAAAGATAGTCGTTGCTGACTAGTTAGGTGTAAACAAATTGATTATTGGGGTATGCAGCAAAAGAAAAAGTGTACTCTTTAAAGTTTGTCCAAGCTTTCGGAATGTTTTATTTCCATCTTCAGGGATAATCTTTGTTGAGATTAGTTTCTATGTTGTTTATGAATGTTCTTCATGTAAAGTACGGTGAAATATAAGCTATGACTTTGAAGTTGGCAACTCATGTTTTAAATCGTCAACTAATTATACACATTGAAATTCATTGAACAGTTACTAATTAAAATATTAAAATATAAATTTGAAGATGGAAATAAAACATTCCGAAATATCCCAATTAATAATCATCTAAATAAGAGAAAAAAAACAAATATAGAGAAGAGTTAACAGTAGAGAGTATAATACTGGTGAGCAGAAAACAACTTCCATTCACTGATAAGAAGAGATCGTAGCTTCAGAACGTTCCATAGGTACGAAGCCATGGTTTCAGCGTCATCAACTGCATGGGCCAAAGCAAGAGCATGGGCCAAAGCAGTCATATATGTTAAGCAGTTTAGGAAATATTGTTTCATTACACAATATATGGGGCAATTGAGGAAAATGTGTTCGAGTGTCTCCATCTGAGGTTGCTTACAAACTGTACACAGCTCGTTTGGATTCATGGTATGAGTTGGAGCATTGTAGGTGAATTTGGCATAGATGGAATAACAAAGACTCAGTGGAAAATGGTTCTTGTTTATTTGATGAGTACGCTCAGAGAATATATTTCTGAGGGGAGTTATATCATAATTCCACGACCATCGTAATGACATGACACTTAAAAAACATAGTGTTTTCTAGATTATAATCAAGTTTCGATGATAATCGTGCATGAATATGTCCCTTCGTACATAAACTGGAAAACTATTTAATTTATCGCACTATTAATCTAAAATAGAAATTCTGAATATTTTCATAGTTTTTTCAGCATTGATCGATGGGTAATTATTGGTGTTAGATATAAATGTATAACTCAATTTGAAATGACGAGATGTGGTCCTGAAAAGACATTCTGCAGAACACGTTTTTTTATTGAATCAAGTAATTCAAATATTCTATAAACAATACAACAAATTTTCAACTATTTCTATATAATAACAATTCATATCCCAATATGCCTTCCTTCTCTTACTATACATAAAATCGTTTTATGGTATATCTCTTTTCGAACGTTCAACAAAAAATTTGGAGAAATTTCTGCTGCAAAATGACGGATAGTTTCTTCCAAGTACTCAATATTTCGAAAAGGTCTAAATTTGTAAACAGTATTTTTTAAATAGCCCCACAAGAAAAAGTCACATGGGATCAGGTCAGGTGAACGTGGCGACCAAGGAATTTCTGAAAACCTACCTATCCACTTTCCAGGAAAAGTGGTATCCAGCCAATTCCTTATTGCCAAAGTACTATGGATGGGAGCCCCATCCTGTTGGAAATACATTTTCCCCTTTCTTCTAACGTGAAATTGTCTAATTCATTGTAGAAATCGTTTCTCAAAAAAGCATTCAAATTCCGATGAAAGAAGAATGGTCCAATTATTCTGTCATCAAAAATCCCGCACCAAACATTCACTCTGAATGAATATTGATCACGGGCTTCTACTTCAAAATGTGGATTCTCATCCGACCACCATCTACAATTCTGAGATGAAACAACACTATTTGAAGTGGAAGTTGACTCTTCACTGAATGAATTTTGGTTTATAAGGCTTGAATTTTTTTTTTTTGAGCAATCTTCGGATAGCAGTTGAAGATAAACCCAAATTCCTAGACAATTTACTAATTGATGTTCTTGGAGGTTCAACTACACTCTGTATAAATTCAAACTCTGTTTCCTCAGCAGTAACCCAGTGCATATGTTGTTTTCCACGGACCCAGTATTTTTAAACTTGGAAACAAATACATGTGAAATAATTTTATTGGTATGCCTCTCGTTGAAAATCGCTGCGGCTTCTATAGCTTTTGTAATTTCCTCCCACAATCAAAACAATTCCGATATTTTCTTGCTGACTTAACTTCGACATAATCAACCAAAAACTTGTTGGTATTATCAACGTCACTATGTACAAATATGGAGTTCTTACTTAGACTTTTGTTGCAATAAGTTTACGTATTTTCTGTCAAATGAAATCCATGGCTATCTTGTGGAATATGAGTGAAATTTTGATGCAATACTTAAACACTGACTGTTTTCAAGAGATCAAAATTTCATGTTCTGGTGCATTTCATACTCAAGAAAGCATTTTTGGTGTACTACATTTTGATTTTGTGGAGGAGAAGTTATTTTACTATGCTCTTCTATTATAGAATCCTGATGTGATAAATAAGTAGGTGGGTAGGTATTTGTTTGAAAAGCACACGAAATAGTATTTTGGAAAGTGAAAAAACATAATTGAGGAATATGTTCACGAACACCGATGCAGATCACTGGATAAACCTAATTTCATTTCAGTATGGTTTATTTTCGATGTTAATATTTGCCAAAAAAATTGTAAAAATATTCAGAATGAAATAGTGAGTCAAATTTAAGAGACTTATAATTTACATATTTATGTGCGAAGTGAAACGCTCATCCACGATTATCATCGGAACTTGATTATAATCTGGGAAACACCATGTTTTTGGAGTGTCATGTCATCACAATTGTCGTGGAATTCTGATATAACCGTTAGATACCAACCGATGTAACAGCAAGGGTTCTGACAAAATCCTATTTTTTAAATATAGTGCCCTCTGGTAAGGAGAAAATGAGAAAGTTTTGTCATCGTCATTGAAATGCGAATGATCCAGTATAGTCAAGCTATTCATAAGAAAAAAAAATATATTTTTAAATAGATGGGGAAATGTTCAAAAAAAATTGCTATTTCCAATTATCTACGTTTATGTGCATAAAATTGAATTCTGAGTAACTTTTTCAAATAACTTTTTATGATATCTTGCCATCTTACCCCACTTTTCGCCTTTTCATAGCAATTTCATCTCAATTTGCCGCCATAGTGATCACGTGACATGTGTCAAAATCGATTTTTAGGTAATCGAACATGCACGAACTTTTTCCTAGAATAGTTTTTCAAATAATCTAATACTAAACTTTTTTTCCATATGATACATACTTTTTGGCGGGCACTGTATATATATGACGTTTGTTATACCTGTATACCAATCCTATCTGAAATCAAAATAAGCGAACCCTGACTTTGACAATTTGAAACTAATACACAATTCCACCCAAATATTTTTCAACTCTGAAATGATATTAACCTTGCACTAGTGGCGCCGGGTATGTGAGACCCGAGCGCTCCTACTCCAACTAATCATTTTGGCGTCATACGAGCTACGACGCTAGGCTCCTCAGTACCTTCCTAGCTCTTGCGTGTGCCACATGTGGTGTATTGACCACTTGATCGGATGTCCGTAAATACGTTTATGTTGCTTGAAAAGCCTGACAGACCCAGCACCACCAGTTACGTTGCGTGAACAAATATAATTTATTATCATTGTTTTCTACATTTTTCCAGAAAGTGTGAGTATTAGAAATTTTATTCATATCAGAATTGAATTATTGAATGATGTTATGTCATTTCAGTTGAAATTGTCAAATATGGATTACGAAAAAGAGCAGGCACGACTTTTGAGCTTACTAGAAGATGCATTTTCTGAAGATGAAGTGGTTGGCGATGAATCAGACCACGAAGAAGATATAATTGAGGTGAGGGAGGAAAATACTGATACCGAACAGAGTGGGGAAGACGATGTAACTGAGTAAAGGAGGGAAAATGCCGGTCGCGAAGAATTGCAAGAAGAGATAGATAATTCAATTATTAGAAATAAGAGATCCAAGAAAGACACCACCTTTCTTGCAAAAGACAAAAAAACTATCTGGAAAAAACATGTGCCTCCCAGAAACGTACGCACTAGATCGGAAAATAAAGTCATTCATCTTCCTGGTGTGAGACCTCCAGCTAAGCAAGCTAAATCACCAATCGAATGTTGGGATCTTTTTTTTTTCTGATGTCATATTGGATATTATTGTGGAGGAGACGAATACATTCATCGAAACAATATCAGTGAATTCCACACGAGAAAGTTCAGCTCGTCCTACGGATAAAACAGAAATTCGGGCTTTACTTGGACTTCTATACATGGCTGGTATCTTGAAAAGTAATCGGCTCAATTTTGAAGATTTGTGGGATAGGAAGGGATGTGGAGTGGAAATATTTTGGCTCACAATGTCACAACAACGATTCTTGTTCCTCTTGAGATGCATACGGTTCGATGATTTGGCAACTCGAGAATTTCGAAAAGCTACTGACAAATTAGCTCCGATTAGGTCGATATTTGAATTATTCGTGAACAACTGCAAAATCAACTATACTGTCAGTGAGTACACAACCATAGATGAGATGCTGTTGGGGTTCAGAGGCAGATGTGGGTTCCGACAATATATATTTTTAACGAATCTAGTATTTTTAGTCACGAAATTAGGTAGTCACAGTATCATCGTCAATTTTCAAATATATAACAAGTTCCTGATCAAAATCAAGTTTTTTGTGAACAGTATATAGAGATGTTGAAGACTACATACCAAATTACATCTGAAAAAATTTGCAACTGCAGTCAATATTTTTTTTAAATTGAGGGTCTATCAGACCCGGCACCACCAGTTGTGATCGAATATAGGGCGCCACTAGTGTAAGGTTAACAATTTCTTGTGAAAAAATCGTTTTTTAGTGGTTCTTGAGAATCACTAAACACACATGATATCACTCAGTACATGAGAATTATGGGAATTTGTTAAAAATAAACCATTTTGTCTGGAAATCCAGTCAACGAATTGCAAGTCAAAATGTGTTTTTTTCTACACTGACAAGTCTGTGGGCTGATGGAAAATCAGCGTTGAATTGTCAAGGAACACATGGAATGATGTTTATTGCAAAATACAATATGTGGCTCGAAGCTGAAAGGGCCATTTTCAATATTTGGCTGTTTTGAGTCAATCCTTGCATTAAATTTCTTTTCTTGCTCTCTTTCATATGCTGAAACGGCCAATATCAAATTCAACCAATCGATGAATGTAATAATGGTCAAAACTTCAATTGTAATTTTCTCAAATGTGGAACTTTTTACATTGGCTCTCTCAGCTCCAAGCCACAGAATTATATTACATTGAAATGGTCCAGAATGATTTCTGCAGTCCTAGAATTTCAAGAAACGAAAGTACCAAACAAGAATCAATTCAATTGAAGAATTTTTTCAAAATGAACTAACTAATTGAGAGATTGAAAGTAACATACGTTCAGATAACATAGATTTTTTTGAAATTTTAATTTATTTTTCATCAGTGAAAAAAACATGAAACCAAGATTTTACCATATTATGCATAATGCTGCTCTACGAAGTGACTCACGAAATTCATTAATTCAATCATTCCATTAGGATAGGTGTCCTTATATTTTCATCTAGGCAGCTCTCTTTTGAAGTCATACGAAAAACTGAAAAACTTTTTGTTAGCACAAGTTCTCAATAGACCTCTCTCCCCTACTTCTGTATTCCCGCAAGATATCAGTACTTCCTGTTCGGACAATGAGGTGATATTTTAATTCTGAAATGCTTTTCCAGTGTCATTTAAATATCCCAAGTAGCATTTTTAGTGGACGGAACGTAGCGGCCACAATTCTGGAAAACTTTGAGGTGTTTGACCACAACCACTGTCACGTAATATACACGGTTCTATCACGTGGCGGCTACCAAAATGGGTAACGCTTTTTCGGTGGCTGCTACATTCCGTTCTACGTTCCTGGATCTCAGATAGCCACATTCCAACCACGTTGTGGTTACCTGGCAAAAACGTGGATATGTAGTGGCCGCAACTAGACACGTTAAACAACTGACTGCGTTTGTGTAAATAATATGTAGCTCGATCTCTGTTCAGCAATATATTTTTATGATAAATGTTCCTCATTCTTCCATTTTGCCTGATCCATTTCTAATACTCGATCAACTATAGAAATATATAACATATAAACATACAAACGCGTAAGTAAGTATATTGAATTTGGAAGCTTCTGATCGGGATAGAATTTAAACAATTGAAAGTTTCATGTGAGCACGCGCCATCTGAATACTCTTTATTTAAGGAAAACATTATAATTTTGGAAATAACTCGCTTCTGAAATTATGTACTTAAATCCCTCAAACATTATTTTATCACTCTTGGTTAATTGAAACAAATACTTAAATAATAAATTACTATATTTGATGCAGTGCTGATGACAAATGAATCTTCATTGAATAATCCGATCATTTCTCTAATGATGGCGAACCAGCATATTCCTGTAAATATGGCGGCTTTTGGAGAATATAACTTCAAAGTGTCAGAAAGTGTAAATATACCACCCTAAAGCTCCTGCGATCATAAAGTGCCCAGTGGAACTAAATTATTGACTTTTCCACCACTGGAAAGTGGCACTCACGTCGCAGGCCCATGACTCACCAATTCAAAGTCATAACCTAAAAATTACAAAAGGTCTTATAGTTTGAAAGGGGAGAACAAGTCGGGCTATTATAACTTCAAAGTTATAACCTCGAAATTGCGGGTACATGTTCATTAATTGTTAAAAAAGGACATGTAGCAAGTATAGTGGATTTATGCAGCTCCAATCAACAATTATCAAGTAACAATTATCATGTTGAAAAGGGGAACATTCTCAATTGAATATTGATAGAAAGATTTTTCTGTGAATTGAAAAATCCACGATTAAAATGAAGTTATTTTTTGCGAATGTCTAACAGAAAACAACTACTTCCCCGGCTAAAGCCACGCTGGACATTGAACTACATCTGATAGGTATTCTGAAAAGGCCCTAACTCAAAAGAAAAAATCTGAAATTGAAAATTTGCATTTTCATTCAGATAGTTATTCGATTTTATATTCCAGTCTTAATTAAGAACTCATAAAGATGAATGAGGCAAAGAAGAATGTTTTCCAAAAGAGAGTACTCACCAGAAATCATTCGTAACATTGACGCAGGAGAGACATCGCATTCACTAGGTCTTCAATACATTTTTGTCGACGAAAATCTATTTCACGCTTCCACGATCATCAGGAAGACCGGAAGAAATGGGAAACACATTTTCAAGAAGCAATCAATAACAATTATCAATTAACAAGTAATGAAAATGATGGCATTTATGCAAACACCATCAATAATTAAGGTATACATATTAAGCACAAGTCAGAGATCTGATCTATTTAAATTAACCTTCTAATACAGAATTGAGAAGAATTGTCTGTTGAAAACGCATAACCCATTTTCTATTGAATGAATATCGTTCACGTAACAGGTGAAACGTACTTTTTGTGAGCCACAACAAAATAATTTGAGAAAATTTAGGTTAGTTTTCGACATCGCACAGACCAATCCACGGTCACTTCAAAATCAAGGAAAATTGTCTATTGAAAACGCATAATCCATTTCATATTGAACAAATATCATTCATGTTTCACGTAACAGGTTAAACTACTTTTTGTAAGCCACAATAAAAAAATTTGGGAAAACTTAGGTTAGCTTTCGTCATCGCGCGGAATGGTGAATTTTGAAGGTTACTGTTATTTGTAGTGGCTTTTATTAAATGCAAACTGTGGTTATCACTTATGGAGATAGCAAGAACGTGGCAACCATCACCACATATCACAATCAACTGCCTGCCACATTGAAGGATTCATGGAAGTTACCAAAACGTCACCGAAACTATCTGTTATAGTTATTTTGATATCTCTGTATATATTTATGAAAGTATGTTGATTTTGTTATTTATGATTGAAAAAAAGAGATTTTTGACAGTGACGTGTAATTTTGACGAAAAGTAAAAAAGTTCACAAAAAGTGTATTTCAATAGTTTATTTCGACTTTAAGCTATAGAAAATATCTCACAGTAGGACTGACTAGTCTGAACATTGGTCCTTCGAGCTAAAAACGAGAAAAAACCCTATCTGGAACATGTCCATACCGAGAAGAAGTGAGAGAAAGACCAAAGGAATCCCTCCAGAAAGATATGAAGATGCACCCGATAATTTGAAACAAGCCACAGAGTCACGAAAATCCACTCATCCATCATGTACCCACGATAAATCTATTTCAAGAGTTGAATCTAAAATAACGAAATCATCGAATTCGAGGCGAAAGCTCTTAGAAATAGAAATAGAAGAAGCAAGAAAATTAGCAGAAATAGAAAGAAGGAAAGCAGAAATAGATGCTGAAATGATAATAAAAGAAGCTCAACTGAGACGAGAAATTATTCAGGAAGGTTCATCTGAAAAGTCAACAATTTCTGGTGCTGAAAGTATTTTTGACTTGAGAGAAATTACTTTTCAAGAAAAGGTGGATAACTGGAAAACCGAAGAAACAGACAACTATGTACCTCCAACGACAAATAATTTCATAACAATGACCAGTGATAATTTTAATCAGATTTGTGAAACTTTCAAAATAAACGCTGATGAAGTGAATTACAACGAAAGAACGAGAAGTGTCAAATCCAAACTACCATTTTTCGATGGAAATCCAGAAGACTGGCCCATATTTCACAGCCAATTTGAACATTCCACCAAAATTTCCAATATATGTGAGGAAGAGAATATAATACGACTTCAAAGGTGTTTAGAAGGGTAAGCCAGAGAGGCAGTACAACCGCTTCTTGTAGCACCAAGAAACGTCGAAGAAATCATAGAAACCCTGAAAATTACGTTTGGAAGACCTGAACTCATAATTTCGAATTTAGTAGATAAAGTTCGACGAGCTACTCCTCCAAAAGAAGGACGATTCGAAACGTATTTACCTTTTTCTAATGTGATCGAGAATTTAGTGACTACCATGGAACACTGGGCATATGACAAACCCATCGATACTAAGTGAAATTGTAATGAAATTGCCACCATTTCTGCGACTGAAATGGGTCGAAGAATCTTTGGTGGAAGAAAATGTCACATTGAAAATATTTTCCGCGTGGATGAGAAAAATTGCTATAGCTGCTTCAAGTTGTGCAGACATCAACACTCACAACTTCCACGAAAAACGGGTCTACGAAAATGATAAATACCAAACTAAAAGGAATGCCAATATATTTTCAACCAAAAAATTCGATAAAGGCCCATGTTGTCAGAAAAGTCACCTTTTGACTGATTGTCAAACGTTCAGGAAAATGGGAATTGATGAAAAATGGAAAAAAGTTACCTCGAACAAGCTCTGTTTTTACTGTTTGAAGCCAGCACATAATATATACTCATGTAGATTGAAGCAAAGGTGCGGTATAGATGGTTGTCAAAAATTTCATAATAATATTCTACACAATCTTGACTATAAAAAACGGGATGAACCACAAGTAGAAAATACCCCAGATATCGTTCTAGATCAAGACGACCACATAGAAAGAATCAATTTCTTTCAAGAAGAAAGCCCTACAATCCTATTGCGGATAATTCCCGTGAAACTGAGAGGAAGAAAAAAGGAAATTTCAACTTTTGCCTTACTTGATGAAGCTGCTACGACGACAATGATCGACAGCCGTATTGTTCAGGAAATAGGACTTGATGGACCTCTGGAACGACTCTGTTACCAGTGGCTCAATAATGTCACAAAAAGTGAAGAGAACTCGAGAAAAGTATCCTTGGAAATATCCGGAATTGAGGAAAATTCCAAAAAATATAGAATAAAAGACGTCAGAACTGTCAATGGACTGTCACTACCTAAGCAAACTTTGGATGTGAAAAAAATGAGTGAATCATATCCATATATCAAAGAAACGCCTGTATGTTCCTTTTTCGATGCACAACCAACAATTCTCATTGGCCAGGATCAATGTGCTTTAACAATTGCTAGGCAAATCTTTCAGAGTTTTTGGAATGCACCATTTGTTTCGAAAACACTATTAGGCTGGGTAGTACATGGTAGATATCCTCAAGGAAAAGTGGCTTCTGAAAATTCTCTAATATTCCACGTTTGTTCAAAGTCTCATGTCTACGAAAAAATCGATAAGTTAGTGAAAGATTCATTCAAGATAGAAAATTTTGGCATGAAATGTTCAGAGGAAAACGGTAGATCTAAAGAAGACGATAAAGCTGTGAACATAATGGAAAATACTATTAAACGAATTGGAAAGCATTTCGAAATGGGACTTTTGTGGAAGAACGAAATTGTGACATTACCAGATAGTAAAGCTGTAGCACTAAACCGTCTCAAATGTATGGAGAGAAAAATGGACAGAAATGATGTTTTTGCAAAAGACTATTGTAGTAAAATTGAGGAATATTTAAAAAAAGGTTACATTCGGAAGCTAAGTACCACCGAAGCACAAGAAGAAGTTTCAAAAACTTGGTATTTACCCCATTTCGGTGTGGTTAACCCAAATAAGCCAGGAAAGCTGAGATTGGTGTTCGATGCGGCAGCTAAATCGAATGGAGTTAGTTTAAATGATCAACTTTACAAGGGCCAGACCTATTGCAAAATTTGACTTCAATCTTATGGAAATTTCGACAGAAAAAAATCGCATTTTGCTCAGACATCCGTGAAATGTTCCATCAGGTTGTGATTCGAGACGAAGATTGCTCAGCACAACGCTTCTTTTGGCGTGGAATGGACAGATCGAAAATGCCAGATGTTTATGAAATGAAAGCGATGACATTTGGAGCAACATCTTCGCCATCAATGGCCCAGTTTGTCAAGAATAGAAATGCAGAAGAGCACTTTCAAAAGTATCCCAAAGCGGCAAAGGCAATAATCGAAAAGCACTATGTAGACGACTACCTAGACAGCACAGATACAGAAGAAGAAGCCATTCAACTGATTTCAGAAGTTATTGAGATCCACAGAAGGGCAGGTTTTGAAATTCGTAACTGGATAAGTAATTCTCCAAGAGTTATACAACAAATTCCAGTCAATCTCAGATCACAAAATCAGAAAAATCTCAATTATTTTCTCCATCAATCTACAGAGCGAGTATTGGGACTTTGGTGGAATCCTGAGGCAGACAACTTGACGTTTTCACTAAATTGTGAAAAAATGGATTCTGAAATTATGAATGGATCGAAAATACCGACGAAAAGAGATGTTCTCAAAATTGTGATGTCCGTGTTTGACCCTCTAGGATTTTTGTCACCAATGGTAGTAAAATTCAAAATTCTTATGCAAAAGGAGATGAATACGAGATGGATAGAACTGTTGGAAGAATTAAAGAAAATAAATGAAATATTTATACCCAGATGTTATTGTTCACAATTATTTGTAAGCAGAAAAGTAGAACTTCATGGCTTCTGCGATAGTAGTGAAAAGGCATTCTCAGCTGTTGTTTATCTGCGATTTGTTCATGGAGACACTTTTCGAATTTCATTTGTGAGCGCCAAAACCCGAGTCGCTCCTATGAAACCAATCACAATTCCTAGACTAGAACTCCAGGCCGCAGTAATGTTGAGTAGACTTGTGAAAACCATTGAAGGAAACCTTGAAATCCACATTGGTGAAATCTTTCTATGGACAGATTCGAAGATTGTTCTGCACTGGATTCGATCTGAGTCTAAAAGGTATGAAACATTCGTATCTGTAAGAGTTGGGGAAATAACAGAAATCACAAACATATCTGATTGGTACTGCGTTCCTGGAAAAAATAATGTGGCAGATGAGAGCACAAGAGACATAAATTCATCAAGTAGGGAATGGCTAAATGGACCAAATTTCTTGAGATTTTCTCGACAACACTGGCCAAGGGAAACCCAAGAGGAAATAGAAGAAATCGAATTGGAAACAAAGAATGAAAATATATTGATGATTGCAATTAGAGAGAATTATTTACCAAATATCGAGAGATTTTCGAAATACAGTAAATTAGTGAGATCTGCTGCTTGGATGTTTCGATTCATAGAAAACTGTAGAAAAAATAAAAAAGCATACCGTATTTAATAAATTCGGAGTTGGAACTGGCAGAAGAAACTTTGGTAAAATATTATCAAAGCATCAGTTTTACTCAAGAAATTTCAGATTTAAAAACCAATAAACCCATAAAGAAATCAAGTAGGCTCTATACTCTCACTCCGTTCCTCGATGGAAAGGGTATTCTCAGAATTGGAGGTAGACTGGTACAATCCGAAGATTTGAATTATTTCCAAAAACATCCAGCAATTCTTGATCCAAAGCATCGTTTCACTAGACTCGTTATAGAAAACTATCACAATAAACTTGGACACCAGGGACAAGAAATGATAATAAACGAACTTCGTCAGAAATTTTGGATATTGAAAATGAGGAACGCCGTTCGCAAATGCGAGATTGAATGTTTCTTCTATAGGAAAAGGAATGCCCAGCCGCATGTCCCTGCAATGGGTCAGCTACCAGAGAGCAGACTTAAGAGCTTTGTTAGGCCATTCACCATCACCGGAATGGATTATTTTGGACCAGTCTCAGTCACAATTGGTAGAAGACATGAAAAACGCTATATAGTTTTATTCACCTGTATGAGCATACGAGCCATTCATCTAGAGATCGCGAATTCTCTTGATACCGATTCTGCTGTCATGGCAATTAGAAGATTTGTGAGTCGACGAGGATGCCCAAGAGAGATATACTCTGATAATGGCACAAATATGCGTTCTGCAGACCGAGAATTGAGAGAAGCTGCACAGAACCTGAACCCTACACGGATTAATTATTTTTTGTCCCCCAAAGGAATAACATGGAAATTCATTACGCCAGCCTCTCCACATATGGGGGGAAGTTGGGAAAGGTTAGTGAGATCAGTGAAAAATGTCTTGAGAGTAACACTGAAAGAAAGATATCCAAAAGAAGAAGTTCTCAAAACTCTTATAACCGAAGCCGAAAACATGGTGAATAGTAGACCACTCACATATGTATCAAGTGATCCCTTGGACCCTGAAAGTCTTACACCCAATCATTTTTTACTCAACTGTTCCAACGGAGCTGCACCATCTAACGGAAAATTTGAAGAAATAGAAGTGAGCTCTAGAAAACAATGGAGGGCCTCCCAGGCACTAGCTGACATTTATTGGAGAAGATGGCAGAAAGAGTATTTACTCAACTTGAATAAACAAACGAAATGGTTTGAAGGAAAAGACTGTATCGCACTAAATGATATCGTTCTGGTTGTGGATGACACTTTGCAAAGAAATTTGTGGCCGCTTGGAAAAATTCAGAAGATTTATGAAGGAAAAGATGAGAGTAGTTGAAGTGAAAACTCAATTTGGAATTTACAAACGACCGGTTGCCAAAATATGTAAATTACTCCACAACGATGACTGAACTGAATGAAAGACTAGAGGAAAACACGAGAAGAAGTTATTTCATCGAGAGGGGGAGAATGTTATAGTTATTTTGATATCTCTGTATATATTTATGAAAGTATGTTGATTTTGTTATTTATGATTGAAAAAAAGAGATTTTTGACAGTGACGTGTAATTTTGACGAAAAGTTAAAAAGTTCACAAAAAGTGTATTTCAATAGTTTATTTCGACTTTAAGCTATAGAAAATATCTCACAGTAGGACTGACTAGTCTGAACACTATCATACTCTCTTGGATGTGACGGTGACTTCTAAGTGATATTAAAGTGGTACAGGATGGTTACCGCAACCGTTATTTTCCATTTTTAAGTTCAAAAACCTCTAAAGTGATTTGCTCAGTGGCCATAATGTTTCAGACACCTCAAATGACACTAATAAGTTATAGAACTGTGGAGTGGCTACCTTAGATGGCAATTACCTGACTACAACCATACAAATATTAAATTTTAGTTATTCTTACTATATAGTGGTAGATTCAGTGGTGATTACGTGATAACCACCGAGTCGAAGTTGCAGTATCAGTTTTCGTCAGTATAATGCTGCTTGGGATAGGTGTCCAATGACAACACTATCCCTTATCTGACTCCCATCCTTCAATTAAATTATATCCGCAAAGGTGCATATTTGTTAGAATTCAGGACAGACATTGCAGAACTTCTGAATTCATTCTTCGACTATTGGGATGTTGAGGTGAACATCTTTGCAAATCAAGCCATAGAAATGAATGAAGAAAACAGCATCTAGGTATAGAAAAACATCCAACTAATCACACGGAATGAAGTATGATTTACCCAGAATTGGGGAAAAGAATCATTTTCAATAAACATAATTTTTATAAATCCTATTGTTCAAATGTTTTGAAATGATTTCCCTCCGTCGGAATCTGCAAAACGAAATTGGAATTTCCATGGTTGAAACTGTTCATTTGTACGTGTTATTGATATTTTAGTTTCCCCACTTCAAAGAAACAGAATGGATTCATATTTCCGTTTGGTGAAAGCCACCCTAACTTATTATGTCAGCCATCTGAGAGGCAGTTTCCATCAAAATGTGTAATTTCCTCTTCATTTATAAGCGACCACAGATTTCAATGGATATTAGAAAGGTTTCTCGAACTTGAAACACTAAATGATTCAATCATACATATGGGAAAATTCGGAGGGATACAACTGAAATATTTGTGGAGTTTACAATCAATCCGCCACTATGAATAGGTATTTACCTTTGTGTTTTTGATTAATATGTAAACTATGGACTACTGTGGAAATTATGCTCATAATTGGTAGAAGGGTGAATAATTCCATTGTAACATAAAAGCTTCGGATACCGCTCTCAAAACCTAATCTTTGTTTGAATATGAACTATTGTTCGTGTTTCTGGGATTATACATCGGAGCCACTGTTTCAACAATAATAGAGAAAACTCCAGTAAATAAATCCTGAGTTTATAAAAGGTCAAAGCCCCGAAATGAACTGATTACAGGAATATGTCACACATTTGAGATACAGCAGCACGGCCCATTTGTCCATATTTCTGGATCTTAACGATTTCGAAATATCACATAGAAAAAAAAAAGATCATGAACTTGACCTTCTAGAAGGCGCAATTTTTGCCTGATGACCAGATTAACCTGAATAATTCTCCTTTGTTGAATTTGTTTTACTAAAGATCCTCATTTCCTAATGGATGATCCTTAATATAATCAATATCCTTAATTAGATTCAAATAACTGCTTCTACCTGCCTTGACTATTTAATAGCATACATCGTTATTGTAGTGTAATAATGTTGAGTGGATTAAAAAGTGTAATAATGTTGAGTAGATTGAATAGAAATTGGGAAATTTCAAATATTATATTATGTTAGTTACTAGGTCAATTATGATTATTGTTAGGATAATAAGTTAGCAGTTTTCGAGTATTGTTCTTGTTCTAGTTCATAAGAAATAGATAGATATGAATCGACTTCTGGAATGGTCTTAAGCTGCTGTAATTGATATACATTGAGTAAAGGAAGTAGTTCCCAATGAGTCCTCCAGAATATCACAATGCCGAACAATACAGGGCGATTAGTGACAGGGCAGCAGACGCAATCATCCATCGTCATTATGCCGACGATCTGCTACTTAGGAAGCAATGGAGGATCTCGCAATATTTTGCAGATATATTCTGGAAGCGTTGGTTGCGCAAATATTTACCTACACTTGTTGGACGTTCCAAATCAATGAAAGACGATACGAACTTTAGGAAAGGTGAAGTTGTTGTTATCAACGAACCGAACATACCGAGGGGAGTATTGCCATTAGGAGTCGTTGAGAAGTTCTATACAGGTCCCGACAGTATTGTGAGAGTTGTCGACGTACGAACATCCCAAGGAAGTTACAAGAGACCAGCAAGAAAGAATAATCGTCTTGATATCCGTATTGATGACCAAGGTGTCAATATGGAGGGGGAGAATGTCGATGAGAATCGAGTTACTTGATGTTTTCTAAAAACAATTTGAATTGATTGGAATTTGAAGATTGTCACAATCGAAGTTTATTTCAGATCTTGGTCAGTATTCAGTTTTTCGAGACAATATATATAGATGAATAAGAGGTGAAATTAGTGAAAATTTATGTTAGGGAAATGAATAATGATACTAGTGAGGTGTGTATAATTCTATTAGATAGGCTAACAAAAATAGAATCGACCAATATGCCGGAAGAGTTTGACCTCAGAACGGCTTCGTGATTATTGCCTTCTATGGACGTTTCGGAAGATACTACTAAACAATTAGTAGATGCGATTGAGCTATACACTGAGCTTTTATATAACGACGGTATAAAATTGTTAATTACTAATGTTCTCAAAACTAGATTATGACAAAGTGTAACGAATTTGTCGTTACTTCCTTATACATAACCAATTTCTAATAACTTTTCCGGTTACCTTCACGGTGGTACGGGTCAGTAGTCACTGCTCAGGTCGTGAATAATGCGCTCAATAATTATCGTCTCTTGAAAATGGTATCATGACAGTTGTATTCATGTCGTCAAGTAGTTGTTTTTTCCATAAGTGTTTTTAAATAGAGAAAAAACCGAGAATGATTTTTTTGAAAAAACCGGGAATTGGTGATTTGTTCGAAACGAAAGGATGATCGATCGCTTCTTGGATTAAACCTCAACAAAGGAGGGTGTGGCGAGTGAATTGATTTTGGTACCTTACGATTTCTAAATTGAATGACTATCATTGTTGAATTTGGTGGAGTATAATTATTTTATTTATCTTGCAATTAATGTTGTAGATGATTAACATTATTGTTTCCGCTTTTTATCCGCTTGTAATTTTCGAATTCTTGGATGGAAATTTTTGGAGGTTACGTATAAACTCAATACTGTAAGATTTTCGTCACTTTTGGAATTATCAGTAAATTTCCGATTGAATAACCTACATATTATTTTATATCTTAATTTGGCTAATTTATATCAAGGTTGATTTGCGTTTTGGATTTAAGTCAGGAAAAAACCAAAAAAAAAATTTATTTTGGCCATTTTGGGCAAGCATTAAGTGCACATGTCTATGTGTCTGACGTAGAATCCGTTCAGACCATTTGCAACTGATTTTTTTGGAAATCAGTTCCACGTTTTTCCCATTTTTAGGTACCAGAAAATTGGTAATTTCGAGTGGATTAGCGCTTACCTCACAGGACCAGGGTGATTATTCCAAGGATTCCGATTGCAAAGGGTGTATTCGACTTTTCTGGGATAGTTCTGCAGTACCTTATAGGACAGCTCTCTGGTGAGCAATTTTTTATTGAATTTCATAACTATACGTTTATGAGATTATTTTGGTTTTCTCTTGAGGAAGAATTGCCTCTGAAGAGGATTGTACCTCTGCTTAACTTGTCTCAGAACACTCGATTCAATATATTCCTCATGCATAAAATTTGATTCACATTTAATAAGTTCGTTTTATTGATTTACTTCATTTAATTCACAGTGGGGTTATTTGATTTTTGATCGTTGTAGAATCAATTCATTTCAGTTACTACCTTGTCGCCAAGAGCAGAGAAATTCATTCAATTTTTTGAGAATTACCTGGCTTATCGATTTGAAAACGGAATTGCCGCCCTATTTCGAAGTTATCTTTATCTAAGAGAGTTGTGCCCACTGAAAGACGTGCGGTCTCCCTCTTCTGTTTATCTCTGAAAATTCTTCAATAAAAAGAATTATTTAACTTTATCTTTCTCTAAGAGAGTTGTGCCCACTGAAAGACGTGCGGTCTCTTTCTCCTTATCTCAACTGAATAGTATAATTTTGCTCTAGGGCCTGATCAATATTTTGGTTCATAACACTATATTTTCCTATGGTACTTGCTTTAACATAGTATATTTTTACTCTGGCAACATTCAATTATATTGCTTTGAAATACTATATTTTTTCTCTGGCAACTTTAGAGTATTTTGCTTTGAAATACTATATTTTTTCTCTGGCAAAGTTTTAAGGAAATTTTCATATTTCTTCTGAAATACCTTTACCTATTTCATTTTTTTGAACTCTTCAAGTACATTCAATCACCTTATCAAAGCTTCTTTGTTTCAAAATTCAACTGAATTTTAAAAGAACGTTTTGGGTGAGGTTTGTTTGCTTGGTTTTGAATTTTGCTCATTGTTAATAACTTTTGGAAATTATTAAAATTAACTTGAAAATTTAAATCCAGAATAGCAGATTTGGTTGCTATTATCTTTGTTCTTTCACTGTTATATTCCAGTCTAATATATGGACTGAGACATATTTTTCTTGTATGCTATCATTTGCATCTATCTTTCGACCCTAGATTAAAATTTGAATCATAAAAACTTGAGGTTCAAAGGATATCCTTCGTTCTCCTCCATTTTGTACAAATTTTGATTCCTTCCATCTTCTGCGCATGATATATACCACGGAGTGAAGTCAGCTACGGAGACAGAAGGACTGGTACTCTAGGAGGTCGTTCAGCTCGTCAAATTCCGCCTGGTCCATGAAGATCAACCAATTCACGCCAACAAGGGGCTCTGAAACCAATAAATAAACATCCACGACCAGATTCGTCGTCGCACCGCTGAGACCAGATTCGTCGTTGTACCGCTGAGACCATCTTCGAATAAACCAGCCTTCTTTATCTCCCTCCATTGTAGACCTTCTCCGCAGGTATATATGTATCACCACCGTCTGGAGGAATCTGTCATTTGTAAATGTTTTTTTTTCTGGGTCAGAAAATTGCCATGTACATGTTACTTTTCAATTTTTTTTCATTGCATTGTTTCTACTTCAAGTAATATTGTTAAAGTTGTTATACATTCCACTCACTTGTTAAAGCTTTTTAGAATAACCAATCACTCTTAGAATTCAGTCTGGAATAAATTTGTTGAGTTGATTTCCTGCATATTTATTTGCCTTCCCATAGAAGCTAGGTGATATTTATTTAATTTTGTTTACCTTTGGCTTCTGTCTTCAGCAAACCTGGCGCCCAATTTTTGAACTAGTCAAGTTAATTAATGTATAATTTTTTTAGTGGCCCAATTTGATAAACTAGGAAAAGTCATTAATTGAACCTTACCCACGGCCTAACCGTATCCATCTGAGCAGCCTATCGGCAAAGTGATTTCACCTTCTCAAATTTGAATCAGATAATTTCAAATTTGGGGTTCAAAAATAAAGGGTGTTGCAAAAGTGCTAAATTAAGGTTAGGAAAAACTCATACTACCATAGATAATCCGATAAGAGATATAAAATTACATTTAATCCCAAGTCGTTCGGCCGCTGCTTTGTCAGTTGAGTTGCATAATAGTAAGCAAGACGGAAAATCTATCGAGGAATTCGGAGAAAGCATAGAAAAACTTGTGGTCAATTTAACAAGATCTCAATCGCAGGGTGATGGAAAAAAAACCATGAATAACGTACAATTATCAAAACAAGAAATTACGATAATTCACGAAATGCAATAGTAGGAGCTAGAGACGAAGAAAAAACTAAGACTTCCAGTTATTCACAAGTTTTCCATATGCGTGGTGAACAACAATCACGGCGTGTTTTTTACAGATATGATAATAATAGAATGAATCATATCTACAACGGTAGAAGTAACAACCAGAGCCGAGAATTTCGAACAAGGCAAGTCGGAAATTACAATTCTCAGCAAAATAATGATTCGAATGTGTTTCGAGGTCGATGAGGGGTCGAAGCTTTCACAATAACAATAGAAATGGAAATAACAGAGTCTATTTTGCAAGTTCTGATAATGATGCAGAAAATAAAACGAGTAAGTCATTTGTAGACGAAAAGTTTTTTCGTGGCCCCCACTGCTGACGATATATTGAATAATGTGATATTAGGAATGAATGGGATGCATTTTGGAAGGTTTAATTTAAAATTTTTGATTGACACGGGAGGTACTATTAGCGTAATTTTTCCAGAATATCTTGAAACGGGTCAAGTTATTGATAGTTCGAAAAGAGTGAAAATGAATGGAGTAGTTGGTTCAACGTATTCGTAAGGAATGTGAACATTCCGCTAAAAACGGACGGCATAAATATGGTACAAGAATTTTTGGTTATGGATAAATTTACGAATGAAATGCATGGAGTGTTGGGGGCTGATTTTTTCACTAAATATTCAGCTACAATCAATTTTGAGTAACATTGTTTCTCGTTTGTAAATGAGAATAAAAAAATAACCATACCATCACAGTTGGAGTACGACTGTTACACAGTAATTCCTCCAAGGTGTGAAATTGTAAAATATTGATGGGTGGATAGTAACGACGAATGTGTTGTCGTGATGGGGTCATTACAGCTAGTGTCATTCCTAAACCAAATAATAACATGATTCCCATTCGAATACTCAATGTAGAAGATAGGGAAGTGAAACTTCGAAATTTTATGCCAAAGAGTGAGAAGTTGTCCGATCTCGAATTATGTAATTTTGGTAGGAATGGAATATCGGACACACTATCGGATACACTTATGCGCAGAAAGCTAAAATACACGAACAAGTAAAACAATTTATAAACGATGGAATTATCGAGGGGGCCAAATCGAAATGGCCTTTCCTGCTACTCATAGTGCCAAAAAAGGTCCACATTGTATATCCTCTGAACAAATTGATGCACAAATATGTAGAATTGATTTGGACGAGAGAATGTCAAAATGCATTTGGAAATGTGTTCTGCTGTCGGTGCGGTTTCATCAAATGCTAATGACCAACCAGTGGCGTAAGCAAGTCGGTCACTGAAAAAAATTATTGTACGATAGAAAAAGTTACTAGCCATTGTATTTGCAGTGAAACACTTCGGGCCGTATCTGTACTGTCAAAATTTTTACATTTTTACAGATAATGGGCCATTAGTTTATTTATTCGGTATGACCAATCCATCAAGCCTCCTCACTAAATTTAGATTGATTGTAGAAGAGTATGACTTTAGTGTGACAAACTCAAAAGGTTCCCAAAATGTCGTGGCAGATGCCGTTTCGAGGGTACTAATTGAAGCAGATGAACTAAAAATTATGAATGAGAAAGTTTCCGATAATATATATGTGATGATACGTGCCGAAACAAAGAAAAGAAATAATAATGGGGACGGAAATATTTCTGCCAACACAACAGGATTGATCACCCAGGAGTGATAGAATTACTCAAACGTTTCATAGAAGCCGTCGAGTTGAGACCCATTCAAGATATTGATTTTAAAAAATGGTATAAAAAGTGAAAACAGTGAGTTTGTGGCAGATAAAGTTGAGTATGACGAGAATACAGGAGTTATTTATTTAAAATAGTCAATCCC